>CM031381.1:30183521-30207561 GCA_018290095.1 Polypedilum vanderplanki | reverse complement strand
ACTAAAGTTTCTTTGAGTTTATTAAAATAAAACTTTTTGTTATTATGTTGTAAATTTCTGCTGATTATTAATTTAGTGTATTTTTTTGTTTTTCAAAATTTTTTGCAATACAACCCAAATTTAAATTTTTTAAAAAAGTAATTAATATTTTAGAAATCTTAAATTCATCTATCCGGATGCACCTTTGCATATAACTTTGTATCATACAAAAATGAAGTCAAAAATGCAAAATGAAGTCAATTTTTAAATTTGCATTTTTTGCTTAAAAAAGTGTGGCATTGATAAAAAATTATTTGATTTCTTTCCCTCATAATCATCTAAATTTATGAATTTTTACTTAAAATTAAAAGCATTCACTGAATTTTGTTCATTAAATTGACACTAATTTTAGGTCTTTCTTCCTCTCTTAAAACATATTTTAAAGACTTTAGTACTTTTTTAATCTAAATTGCTCTTAAAACTCACACGAATTTTTATTTTTATTTTGAGGCAAGCAGATGTAATTATTGCTATCAAATGTTTTTTGAATCCCTGAATTTTGTTAAATACAAAAGCAATTTATTTTGTTTTTTCTTCTTTGCGTTTTGCAATTGTTCAATAGCGTGTCTAAACTGGCAGAAAAAGTGGCAAGTACAAATATTTGAAAGCNAGGCAAGGTCATGCTCATAATTTTAACTGTATTTTTTAAACCCTTTCATATTTTTAATGCATTTTGTGTTACACCATAATAACAAAGCATGGTCAAATTAAAACTAGTTGCCTTTTCTCTTTCTCTTAAATGCCTCATAAAAAAGTAAAGGGTTCTCCTTTTTTGAGAGGTTTGTGACGCACCAGTCTTGTGAATTTTTATGACCATGTATCCTTGGTTTTTATGGTTTTATTTTTTTTTTGAGTCAGAAAATAAAAGAAGAAGAAATTCTCTTTGAAGAAGATGTGGAAGGGAAAAAAAATAAATAATATTTATCCAGATGCAGAGCAGAGAGAGAGAGAGAGTTCATTGAAATATTTCAATATCATGCATAATAAATTTAAATTAAAAGCTGCATTCATGCATGCATTCCATCATCTAAAAATCCCAAACCAAACACAGCGGCATTTCTTATCATCTTTCATGGCGTGTTTGCCCGGGCATTGCTGCGCACTTTCGATACAAGTTTCATAGAAAATTTTTCACTATTTGACGCATCAGCATGGAAGATGTGTGTTATATTCACATTTACATTCCTCTGTAGCAGCAAAACAGCAGCAACCTATTCATCTTTCCTTCCTTTTTTCATCGCGTATAAATGGTAGCTTTTTCTTTAACAATTTAATGGCCCTACTATATGTCGGTGGACTTATCTTTCTTGCATGAAATAAATATAAAGTAGAATTATACAGAGGCTGATTATTCATTGAAGAACGATTGTAAGCCGCTCTTATATATGCCATTCACCATATAAGCATGTAAGGTGAAATCAATTTTAAATATTTATCGAGATAAGAAAAAAAAGTGAGGATAGTCACTCAATATGTTTTACACTGATTATGAATATTATTGTGTTTCATTTGCATTTTTGGTTGTTTTTAAATTCTTTTTTTTTTAAAAAAAGGGGAAAAACCTTCAAATGGAATGACATTTAAAAAAAGGATAAAAAAATATTTTAAAAAATTGATAATAAAGTTTTATAATTGAAAATATCATCAAGTAATCAATTATTTTGATTGTTTCATATGAATTCAACTACTTATAAAAAATTTATTATTTATTTTACATGTCTAAAAAATTGAAGTTTTTTTTTCAGTTTATGCTTCATTAGAATTAATCATTTCAACTTTTATTCACACTAAACATTCCCCTATGTAACCAAATCAATTTTGAAATCTTAAACCAACTTTTTCTCTTTCTTTTATTCAGTCAATAAATTTCCCCGTTAGAAAATGTCCCAACTGATTAATTAAATTAAATGATAATGATGATGTGTCTTTTAGTGAATAAATATGACACAAATACCATCATAGTTTTTAGACACTAACAAAATATGGAGATTAATTGAATAAAAAAACACAAAAGACTTGATTCTTAAAAAGAATTTAGATCAAAGTCGGTGAAAGATGATGAGTCAATTTAAAAAGAAATGATTTTGATTTTTTACTAATTGAGAAGTAGTAGTTAAATTAATTTCATTAATTTTTAAAATGTATAAATGACTTGATAAAAAAAGATGAAGAAAACTTGTAAAGAACACTTTTAAGCAAAAAAAAAGAATTGATGTATCAAGATTCGAATTTGAGCCAACAAAAAAGTAGTTTCCTAAATGAAAAATTTCTACTCAACTTCTGTGTAATTGAACCAGAGTCCACAACCGTCTTACAAATAATTAAAAACAAACTAATTATAATTCGATTAAAATTTTCAACTAAAAATCAATTAATCTTATTTATTCGATCAAAAATAAAAAACTAATCGATAAAATTTTAGTTGATTTTTAGTTGAAAATTTAAATCGAATAAAAATTACTTTGTTTTTAGTTATTTGTAAAACGGTTGCGGACTCTGAATTGAATTATCAATATTTTTTAATCTTAAATATGATAAGCAAATTTGTGAATTTCAAAATTAAATTGTCATATTTTAACTTTTATATAAGCTGACCGAAATGAATTAGCTTTAGTCAGTACTTATTTTACCAGCCCCAATTCTTTCAAAATTTATTTTGCAATTCATGTTTTTAAAAAAATATTTTTAACGTTATTAAAGTTGGACTATTATTTATCATAAATGATCATCAATTGTTATTTAATCAATGTAAATACACAGAAAGAGTGATTTTTGATTAACCTAATTGAATGTAATCTCATTACGATGTATATTTGACTTTTTTACGAAGTCTGGAATTATTTTAACAGATTTTTTGTTAATCTGTACTGAGATTTGTAGTGAAAATCATTTAGAGAGTTTTTCATTGAAATATTTCACTGGTCTTACAGAATAAAAAAATCAGTAATATTAACCGTCAGTGACGTGTTAAAAGCGCATTTTCCCGCAACAGATTTGTTTTGTTTCAAAATTCATTGAAAGTTTAAAAAAAATTTATTCCGGCCTTTTTGAAATCTGTACAATTTAAAACATACACTTGGGTCTAAATATCCAAAAACTACTTCTGACATGTTTTCTCGACGTTTCATGACATTTTAAGATTTTTGGAAAAAAATTTTTTTTTCCATGTGATAGACATCCACCTCATGCATGCCTTTGGGTCAACACCAATCTAAAAACTTTTTATGCCATCTCATCTTATTGTACGCTTCAAGACCTTTCCAACGAGTATAAATATGTCTGTATTTGGAAAATTTCGATTTTTGGTCCATGTGATGCACTTGTGCGGCACATGCATACACTTAGGATAAAATGTCCAAAAATCATTTTTGACATGTTTTTTCGATGTTTTATGATGTTATAAGATTTTTTGGTGAAAAAAAGTTTTTTTGGTCCATGTGGTGGACGTCCACCATATGCATACCACAGCTCGGCATGGAGAACGAATCTCGCGGAAATCTTCCGTTACACCGGTTTCATAGTCAGAACCAACAGATTGGTGCAAAAAGTTTGGTAAAAAACCGTTTTTTGAAAGACTAGTTACGGAGACAGACGGACGGACAGACAGACAGACAGACGGACAGACAAAGTGGGGACAATAGCGCCTTTTTTCTAAATCTGATGGAAAATGCGCTAAAAAATATAATTTTTTCAAAAAATTTAGTATATAAAAAAATAAAATTTGAATTGAAAATTTTAGAAGTGCAAAATAACTAAAACTACAGTTTTTCTAGTGATATACAAGATTCAAAATGCGGTATAAAAGATGGTCTAAAAAATTAATCTTTTTCAATAATTATTTTCTGAAAATTAAAAAATATATCATTCTTGAAATTTGCTAATGCTTTGGTTTCTATTAAAACTCCAAGTTGATAAAAAGTTTTCGACACGCACAAAAAAAAATTTCTAAATCTTCAAGTGATTTTTTAGAAAAATTTACCAAAATAAAAAATAAATTAAATATTTTGTTTGAAGGAAAAAAAAGTTTATTGAACTAACAAACAAAGCTTAATGTAGAACTAAAAATAAAAACTCTTATAAGAATTATCAAACTTGCAAACCCTGGCAACAGAAAAAATAAAATAAAAATAAGTTTTCTCATTCATTATACCATTGAGTTTTAGACTCATTTATACTAAGGATTAATTTGATTAAATTCCATTACTAACTCAAATTAGTTCATGCTTAAGAAAAAAAAAGTTCTTATCAATTTATAAACATTTACATGCCAGAGGTTAAAAAATTTCCTTCTTAACTACTTTAACGGTCATTGTAAAATTAGTTAAAAATTCTCACTAGCTCAAATCATATGTTTGTGTGCTGCGACAGCAACGGCAACCCGAAAAAAACATTTCCAATAAAATAATTTTTTTTCATCATCTTCCATACTTCTTTTTACTTCCATCATGCTTTTTTCTTTAGTATGTGTGCACTGCATATGTCTTTGTGATTTACTCTCTCAAATTTTTTTGGCTGCTGCTCACTACAAATAAGAATAAGAGAAGAATTTTTTGAGCGAGCGCGGCTTATTGTTCAATAGATTTGCGCCTTTGGCTTCTTATAAGACTTGAATGACATTCTTTAAAATAAATGGCAATAAATGTATGAAGTATGACAATCAACACACACAATGACTCTTGAGCAGCATCAGCGAATGCTTTTGAACTCGTAAAAATTATTGCGACACTTTTTATTGTTTGTTGCTTTCTTTTTTTCTTTCTCGCTGACCTTGAGCCTGCCTTACGCCGTCAAATGTATGACGAATTTCACGGCAATTAAATTCGCTTCATTTGGCATATTTTTGTTTTTGTGATTCTAAAATTCCATACTACACCTCTGAATAAATACTTATATTGTATAAAAGTGTAGCAAACTCAAAATGTCACACATGCTCGCTCGTTCTGTTGTTTGACTGTAAGGAAAAAATCAATTTACCGTCGCTGATGAGAAATTTTTTCACTCTTTTATTTCTTTACCATAAAGTTTCTATTTTAGATAAGGCTTTTGTATTGTGTTGTTGCTTATAGTTGGAAATTGCATAAAAGTGTATTTATTTTCAGGGTTTTGAACGAAATTCATGAATATTTTTATTATCTTGAATTTATTCTGAAAAATATAGTTAATATTCAAACACAAATAATTTAACCCTTTTTGTTATTATTTATATTTTAGTAGTGACAGAAAATTGTCATTTTAATATAAAAATTAGCTTCAATTAGGTTTTTTTCTTACTTTTTATTAAGCTTTGTAGTGAATAATTTTATTATTATTTAGTAATTTTTTTGTTTTTATTTTAACAATGAATTTTACCTGATATAAGTAAAAGTTATTAGACACAAAGATTTGAAATTGTCAATAAAACTAGAAATGATTATAAATGTTCTTATTTGAAGTTAAAATTTTTCAAATTTCATAATTTTTATAAAAATGTTGGTAAAAGACAAGAAAACAAAAATCGCTAAATCAAAAAACATTCAAATTTTTTATCAATAATAAAAGAGTTCTCAGACCTTTTGATAAGTCACTCATCAAGAACTAAATTTATTTTATCAAACAATTTAAAACTAAAGTTTCTTTGAGTTTATTAAAATAAAACTTTTTGTTATTATGTTGTAAATTTCTGCTGATTAATAATTTGTGTATTTTTTTGTTTTTCAAAATTTTTTGCAATACAACCCAAATTTAAATTTTTTAAAAAAGTAATTAATATTTTAGAAATTATAAATTCATCTATCCGGATGCATCTTTGCATATAACTTTGTATCATACAAAAATGAAGTCAAAAATGCAAAATGAAGTCAATTTTTAAATTTGCATTTTTTGCTTAAAAAGTGTGGCATTGATAAAAAATTATTTGATTTCTTTCCCTCATAATCATCTAAATTTATGAATTTTTACTTAAAATTAAAAGCATTCACTGAATTTTGTTCATTAAATTGACACTAATTTTAGGTCTTTCTTCCTCTCTTAAAACATATTTTAAAGACTTTAGTACTTTTTTAATCTAAATTGCTCTTAAAACTCACACGAATTTTTATTTTTATTTTGAGGCAAGCAGATGTAATTATTGCTATCAAATGTTTTTTGAATCCCTGAATTTTGTTAAATACAAAAACAATTTTGCAATTGTTCAATAGCGTGTCTAAACTGGCAGAAAAAGTGGCAAGTACAAATATTTGAAAGCTATTTAAAGAAATGTGTAATTCACAAAAAGGCTTCATTTGCATTTTAATCGTGTTTTGGTGCTGTGTGTATTTTTTTATTGATTTAAAAGCAGGCAACATAAGGTTAGTGAGAGTACTTGAAAATAAAGTAATTGTAGTTAGTCGTCTACAATAGTTCTCAATTATGATGATGAAAAGGCATAAAAAAGTGAGTTACAAAATTTACTCGTGCAAAACTCTCATTCATGAAAGAAAGAAAAAAAATAATTTTTTCATTTGTATGTAAATTGACATTGAGTAGTAGCAGCAGCAGCAGCAGCAGTAGAATAGTGGTAGTTGTCCCTCATTCATCTCATCTTTTCGCTTTCTGAAATTATTGCACGAAGAATTTCTGTTCTGGTTTAAATTGGCAATATCTACTGCTACTGCTGCTGCTTTTTCGAGTGAAATGTTTTTCGGCATTCCATTTGCTTTCTCAAGCGATTACATAACCCCAGCAAGAAATTTACATATCTTTCTACTCGAATAGAAGCGAGAGCAAAAGGATATTGTATTTTAAAAGATGATGCTATAACCAAGACTATATTTTTTTCTCTCTCTATATAGTATGAAATAGCAAAACTTCCTTTTTCCATCCTTCTCTCTCGCTTGCTTTTTTTCTCTCATCTAATCGATAAATGAAAATCTTACTTACTTAGTTTTGGATATTTTGAGAAAACTAGTTCAATATGAAATGAAAATTTCCTTTTGCTTTTCCTTTAATCTTTTGATTGAATTGAAATGAGAATTAGAGCATAAGAAGAAGAAAAAGAAGCAAGTGAAGATGAAAGAAATGGATGAAAAAGAGGAAATAAGAAATGTAATGAAATGGATGGATATATGTTGTTGTGTGCATATATGTTAGATAGATAAAGAAGATGTAAGGATTAGAAACTTTGGAAATAAATTTTACAGTAAAATCAAGTACATTTTAAAAATTTAAAAGTTTCTTAAAAAAATGTAATTTTTCAATTAAAATTATTAAAAATATTCAAGTCAATACTTAAAGAATTTTTAGTTACAAAAAAACGAAATCTTCTAATTAATTCGTATGGGACTTCAATTCCGTCTTTTTATCAAGTCACCTTCAAGTCGATTTAATTTCCTTGAATTGCAATAATTTAGAGCTAGCGAAATAAAATAATCAAAGTTTGAAAAAATTTTGAAAAAAACTTATATAAATCTTACTTTATTCATGTCAAGAGTAAAATTTTAGTATGTAAACTTTATTATTCATGCATATCAAATTACATTAGTCAAACTAAAAATGAAAAACACAAATTTAAAATTTGATTGAATTGCTATTAAGCCTAACCCTGAGATTTGCATAATTTAAAGGAAAAAATCCCTTTGATAAAAATTTATAGCTTTTCTAGTTTATCTTTATGTCAAATTCATTCAATTAAATGATAGGAATAGGTCAACAAAATGAGTTCATGCAAGATATTTTTTTACTTTCGCTTCTTTCGTGGTGAATAAGTAAGTGAGCGGGGAAAAGAAAAGGCTATAAAGTGGGCTATTTGCTGCCTTTCAGACGATATCATTTAACACATCATAAAATAAACAGATTTTTATCTTTCTAGTCGTCTCTTTCTCTTTCTCTCCTTTGAAACATTAAATTCTATAAGCCAATGAATGTAAATGACATAAATATATTTTAACTGACACAGCAACTTACATATGATGTGTCTACCATAAACCAGGAAGTAAAAAATTTCACTCACTTGACCGTGACTTATGCTGTAATTGTTGAAAAAAAAATTTTTTAAAAATATTTTCTCAAATTTAATATTTTTATTGCAACTCTATAGAGCATAAATTTTAACCCTTTTCTTTTAACCCTTTCATTCTTCTTAAAATGAGAGAGAATTCTAAACAAAGACAATATAGGTGTGCGGCTTTTATGACGCTTCCAGTCAAAATATTTCAAACTCTTGCTGTGTGTTTGCATTGCAGACATAGAAAGAAGGAAAAAATATCTGTAAAAAATTATTGCATGAAATATTGCTTGTAAAAATTATATAAAGCGTGCAAAAGCAATTTTCTATATTTATTACTTGCTGCTTGCTTTGTTTCAACTCTTTGGAATGTAGACGAAAGGGGAAAAATAAATAGGAATTTTTTGCTTTTGTTTGTTTTACCAGTGGAGAATTTTCAATTAAAGAATTTATTTAACACCCTGAAATTAATAATTTCAAAAATAAAAAGAAGGTAGCCTTAAGACCTTATTAACAAAAAATATACATTTTATTTGACAGAAAATCAACTTAAGTAAGTATACTAGAAACCAAACTAGAGTTCGCCATTTTAATTTAATTAATGAAATCATTACAATGGCGGATAAAATGCAACTTTTTTTTATTCTGGCTAAAAATAGATTTAAAAAATGGAAAATTAGATAAAATTTTTCAATTTATTATCAAGATTTGAAATTTTTATATTCTGTACAAATTTTCTATTAAATTTCAAGTTTTGAAAAATTTTGAAAAACGGTTTTTTAAAATTCAAATTTAACAAAAATTCTGTATTATTATTTATATAAAACCAAAATAATTTTTAAAGAATATTTTTTACTATTCCTCACTGGATATAGAAAAATAAATATACATTAAATAAAATAAATACTAAAGTAAAAATTTCAACTTTAATTTCGTCTCACTTCATGTTAATTAAACAAAAATTTAGGCAATAAAGTCATTCAGTAACTTTTTCATATTCAATAAAATTTATGTGAGTGTTATTTAATAAAAATCTCAAATATTATGTATGTGCATATCAGGCCAATTGAATCATTATTGCTTGTAAGAAGCGGTCATTGACATTCATGTCACTGCTATTAAATTTATGTCTTGTTTTTTCCCACCCGCTCGCCTCTTATAATATCAATATCTGCATCATCTTTTTGTTGCTTACGCGCGGTCTTGATATAAATTAAATAAACTTATTCTTACTACTGCTACTGTTGTTACCATGTGGGGGATATTGCCTTAAGAAGAAAAATTGGCAATCCTGACAAAGAAGAAAAAAATGTCATTTCATGCATACGCTCTGATGCCTTCCCTGAATTGAATGTCATCGTCGGTTGTTTATAAAGCAGTGAAAAAAATTCTCTTGAAGTTAGTTGATGTAAAACTTCCTAGATTTGAGCTAAAATTTTGTTCTAACTTCAAATTGAGTTTTTTGTATCGTCGTCATTCCTTCTTGAATAATTTAAGATAGATTTTTATCAGATGATTTCGTTTGAAACTAGAAAGACTGAATGTGCATGACAAAGAATTTTTTGTGTATGTGTACGACGTGAAATGGAAGTCATTTTATTTATCTCTCGTCTATCTTTTTTTGTGCCATTTTTATTCATGTGTACACACGTTGGTTGTTGTCTTTCATTCTTTCACTATACCAATGACATGCTTACAAAAAAAATTTCTTTTGTTGTAAAAATATTGCATTTAATCAAACTTTTCTTTTCTTTCCTTTCATATTACTATTTTTTATGGGTAAAACGTGAAAGTTTTCTTTTCTTTTCTTATTGAATTTTGAAAGATTGAACGAATGAAAAATTTTCTTCTTTTTAAGGGAATGAGAGAAATTTTTTCTGTGAATATAATAAAATAAAAATGAAGTTTTTCTTTGAACTAGAGAGATTTTCTTATTAATTAATTAGTGTGTGATTTATTGATAATTTTGAAATTGCTTTTGAGAAGAAAAAAAATTGAGAAGAGAAAAATTTTGTATCGTAAAAATGTGTAGTGTGCAATTTGAATTAATAAATAACTTTCAAGATTTGAATTTCATATTTTTGAATATTTCCTTAAATATTTATTTCAACTTTTTATTTATTCTTAACAAAATATCAGATTTATGTATAAATATGAAAGTTTCAAAAAATTAAATTGTAAAAACTTTTAAAAAATAAAATTTATTTAAAAATTGTCAGAAACTTAAAAAAAAACAAAATGAAACAAGTAAAAATAAAAAAACTTTAATGGCAGCAAATTTTTAGTATCAAGATTCGAATCTGGTATTTTACTTTCACTTTAATAATTGTAATGAAAAATATTGAATTTTTATTACAAAATGTCAAATACAAATCTTCAAAGAATTGCAATTCATTTAAAAATCCAAAAAATAGAAATTTTTTAAAACAATTAAAATAAAAAAATTTCTTCCCTTGATTCTTATTTTACTTTTTTTATTATTCATTTATCGCTACACACACACTGAAAATCAATTTTTCAATAAATTCAACTCTCATTGACCTCATCTTATTAACCTACTCATATAAATAAAAACATTTAACATATGATGATGAAAAAAGCTACACTTTGCATCAATTTATTTAAAATAATCAAAATTCTAACGAAATTTCACATATGGTTAAGAGTCCATATTCCCACATAGTATTATTTACTTATCTATTTAATTGTAGATTATACAGTACAGCATAATTTATGTTCTTAATGTGTCGGAAGTTTTTCTTTATTTATTTGATTTTTGATACATTAAACAGATTCCTGAGTGAGAAAGAGTATACTTGAGAGAAAGATGAGTGAATTTAACGAATGAAAATAAAAAGTATGTCATATGTGAAAAAGAGAAAGAATAAAGAAAAAAAGATGGAGTGAGGGAAAAAATGAGAAATTATGTAGATTTTTGATTTAATAAAAAAAGTTATAAACAAAATTCAGAGGTGATAAAAAATAAAAATATTTGACTACACTCAATATTTTTTGAATTCTAAAGATTTGAATTTAAGTTTTGACATTTAAAATTTCTTTAAAAATTGTAGCTTAAAATCTTTCATGTTTGAAATTTTAAAATAAAGTTGCAAAGAAAAATTTAGTTTTTATGATAAGTCAACTTTACAAGAGTTAATTTCAAATTTTATTTCCTTTTTAAGTTTTTTTAATATCGATTTTTATAAATTTCTCTTAACAATTTTCCAACTCTGAATCAAAAAAGAAAACAACAAAAAAGGTTCATAAAAAATCATATATAGGAAAAAAAGTAGACCAAAATGACAATAATTTAAATCATTTGGAAGTGGGGCTAAAAAAAATAAAAAATTCCTCTTGATTGATTTTACAGAAGCTTTTTGTTTTTGTTGTGAGTTCAAATTTTTGTGTTGTGTCATAAGGTAGTAATAGATAGAAAAAAAATATTTTTGACAGTGCGTGTGTGCCCCAAGTGACTTTTCTTATCTACTTCAATTACCATCATTATCTCTCATGAGTAACATTACAACAATGTTGGCTCTTTTTTTGAAAATTTAATGTACTTATTTAGAGTGAATGAGAAAAAAAATAGTTGAAAAAATATGTATAACATGCACATCCATCCCATCTCATTCTCTTATTTCTGCCAACAACGATATTTGCTCCGCATAACATGGTACTGTGCTGTAATAATACGACAGAGAGACGTTCCTTTCTTTAGTTCATTAAACGCAACGGCAATTTCTTCTCTTTTCATATTTTTTTGTTCTTTTGCTCGCTTTTTTGGTAAACTAAAAAATTTACATCCATAACCATTTCTTGAGTCGTTCTACGTTATAAACTCGACTTTCTCTTTCTCTAAGGTTCATTTTCTTCATCATTCCTTTCATTCGCCATTTCTTGCTTGCTCTCTTTTTTTGAGCATAGAATTATGGAAAAAAGAAGTTTGAAGAAGTAGTTTGACTGAAGTTTCATTAAATTATGAGTTAGAGTAAAAATAAAATTTTTTTTAATTTATGAAAAATTTTGGTCTAATTAACTAACCAAATATTTCATTAAATTCCTTCAAAAACCCAAAAAATGCGCTTAAAATTCAAAACTCTTATTCAACTATGATTTCTTTGAATTTTTATTCATCTCATTTATTCTATATAACATTGTCATTTGACATTTTTTTCTTCTTTTTCTTTGCAAATTGCAATGCAAGAGAGAAAAAATTAAAGTTTAGATAACAAGAAAAGTCTAATCGAAATCAGCCACAACCATGGTATCAGAAAAGTGAAATGTCAAAGAGCTTGTGTATATGCTTATAAATATCAAGGCCTTGGTTGTACGTTTGTTATTTTTTTGCTTCATCTCGCATGTTTTTCTTTTGGGGATTATTATTATGTAAAAAGATTTTTATCTATCTCGTCAGTGTCTTGCTTTTGAAGAGAAGGAAAAAAGTTTTTTTCTCATTATTAAGATTTTTTTCTCTTTCTCTCACTTCGCCAAGAAACTGCAAAGTGACATCAGAAGAATTTATGATATAACACAGCTGCTTGCTATCTCACTCATAGTCTATGTCTCACTCTTACTCATTATAGCTTGTGTTGTTTGTGACACAGAAATGAGAAAAACTTTCTTTTGCTGTCATCGAGGTTAAGAAGGGTGCGCATAGAATAAAAAAACTTAGACCATATACATAAGATGAAAATTGTATTTTTTCTTTCATGACAAACTAACATGAAATTATTTTTGTTATTTCATATTAAATTATGCAAAAAAAATTGATTATCTAGTAGAATTTTCTTAAGATTGTAGAAATTAAAATCATTTGTTAAAAAATACTTTGATACATTCACAGATTTTATAATTTTTATAGTCGAAGTATAGTTAAAGATCTAAATTTATATTTTACTTCAATTAATGATTTTTCTATCTCAATTTTTGTAAAATTGTTGACAAAAATTCTTTATAACTTAAATTCAATTCGTGAAAGTAACTGCTCAAATTTCGAATCTTCTAACAATTTAAATTTTATTAACAATTCAAAATCATCAATAATTTAACTAATCCTAAAATAAAATTAATTTCTTTATAGATGAATAAAATCAATAGCAGAAATTACTACTTCTCATATTGCGGCCTTTATTATAGGTAAGTAACTCAATTATTATAATATTTTTCTCATTTATGATAAAGCAAAAACAATTTTTTTTTCGCACGATTCAAATAAAATCATCAAGTTTATTGTAAGTCCATTTAATTTCATCAGCAAATGTCGATAAGCTCTCTGTTAAAACTGTTATTTATGTAAAAACAAAATCAGACTTTTTTCGCTTCTTCTTCTTTTTGAATTTGCCGCCTTTTAATTAAATTGAAAATAAAATACAATATACAGAAAGAGAAGAAATATTTAATTAAAAATATATTTAATAACATAAGTACACAGACACACTCCAATTTGGAATAATGACACACAAAAATTGATGCTGATAATCCAAATACAAAGTTTGAAATTATGAAATTTTTTGATGGGAATTAACCGTTAAATTAAAAATTCAAATCTTACACAATGCTATTTGAAAAATTCCTAGAATAACTTAATTTTTTAACCCTTTTTTGCTACTATCATTGCTGCTTGTTGTCTGTTTCTATGTGTATATTTCTCATTTTTTCTGCTTCTTGCAAATGAATGTAAATAAATATTTTATATGTCATGGCACATGAAATGGCATTCAAAAAAGAGGAAAAACAAAAACATTTGAGAAATATGACACAAGTAGAGAAGGAAAAAAAGCGGCAGTAAAACATGCATGGCACTATGGGCTAGAATTGAGATTTTTGTCCGGAAAATATATATGTATATGAATATATAGGTATGGTGAATCTATTGCATTTTTTTTCTCCTGCCAAAAAAGGGACAATTTTCTCAAATATATGTATATATGCTCATGCCATTTATCATTTTTTGAATATTTTCATTCATCCAAGGACAAATAAATGTAGAAAAAATTGCTATTCGTGATATGAGATGAGTTCTTTTGTATTCAGGAAATTTTTTCTTCTTTGTCATTTAAATAAATTAAATTTAGCCACACAAAGGTCAACAGCAAGATAAAAAAAAGTTTTTTGTCCCTAGAATTGCAGAAAATATTTTCAATTTCATATATCAAATGTTTCCATCTTTTTTTTCTATTTTTTTCTATGTGTGTCACACATTCCATGTATCATGACATGCCCATTTCATCTTTTTTCTTTTTCTTTAGTTTCTCAAATTTTGTGTTTTCTTTGCTATGGCTGACATGAACTAGAAATTATTTTTTGTCTTATCAGAACATTTTGCGTTATGAGTTTTAGAATGAAAATCAAAATATTGGTGGCAAAGTGAAATACTGAAATAACAAATTCTGATCTCATAATATTAAAATTAATTTAAAAAGTGTTGTTTGTTAAGCATTTTTTTGCTGCTTCTTGATTTAATCAAAATCAGAAAAAGAATTCTTCCATCTTTCATCTTTCTATTGATTAAATATTTTGAAATTCAAGACTTGTATTTGTTGTGTTATTATTCTTATAAGAAGATATGATATAAATAATTTTTCTCTAAGGATTATAAATGTCTCTGTTTCTCTATTTTTTTTGCAAAAAGAAAGAATAATAAATTTATTCTTCTTATTGCAATCATCATTTTCTTTTTTCAAAGATGTATGCACAAGCATGAAAAGCAAGAAGAGAAAAAGATGAGACTGAAACAAAAGCATATAAAAATACTACGTGATATGCGAAATAATCATCATGATTATTGTATCAATTTCAAATGTATATGTAGATGCAGACTTTCAATAGAAAGCAAAAAAAGAAGAGAAAAGTAAATGGAAGACATGTGTGTATATGTATATTTGTAGTAGGCACAAAAGAAAAGAACAAAACGTATGTTGAATAGAAATGCTCTATTATCGTCAAGCTGCTGCTACTGCTTCTGTTCAAAAATGTCATGCGAGATAAAAAATGCTTTTCTGCAAAATTAAAAAGTTACAGACGTGATTCTTTTATTTTACTGCTCATGATGTGAAATTTTGAATTTTTTCTTTTTTTCTAACCTTAAATTTAAAAGAAACTTAGCAAAAATAATTAAATAACAATTTTTTAAAATCTACTCTATCAAAATTCAAATCTTCGTTTTCCAATAAAATTTTTGATTTTATACTTTTTCTGATGAATCTCTATATTAAATTTCGGATCTTGAAATTTCAAATTTTCTCCTTCTTTTGTCTTTCTTATCAAGTTTAAAAATTTTTTGATAGCAAGAACGAAGTAGTTACAAATTAGAAATTTTTATATTTAAAACTATCAAAAACGTTTTTTGATAAAGTTTTTATCCCTTACTCCATATCACACTTTTTCTCAATTTTTTTTGGCATGAGTCCCACTTTATCTAATTTTTTCACTCTCATATGTTTGGCACAAAAGTGATGATTTTTATTTTCAATTTCTCTCTCGTTTTTTTCTTGTCAGTATCTAATCCATTCAAATTCCACACATTTTTATATTCAACTGCTGCTGCTACTGTCAAGCACAATATTGAGCAGAAACTTCTGCTATTGAAGTTTATCCACACATTATTGTTATATCTTTGACCTCGATTGAAAGTTTTTGCATGAAAATGCATCTCTGCAGTTAAAATTTATTCAAGTTCATAAAAATTAATAAATTAAGAATTTTAATTTCTAAAAGTTTTTTAACATTAAAAAAATTTATATTTTTTAAGATACAAAGAACAAACTTCAACTTTTTTTCATTTAATTATTTCAGTTTCATCTCATTAAACTTTGACCAAAAACCATTTTGCATCTTTTGCTTTCCCATACAAAAAATTCTCATTTTGGGTTTTTAAAATGCTTTTTTTCTCACTGTGTGGTGTTTTTCTCTGCCGTCGGATTTCATGCGCAGTAAAAACTATTTTTTTATAAAGTCAGAGTATATGGAAGATAAAGTTCATGTCATTTTTGTTTGATAATTTAAAAAGAAAATTATATTCCATTTATAGAAAAATTAAGTTGACAATTGTTTTAAATTTTAGCTTAGAGATTAAATTAATTGAATTAAGCTATTTACTTATGAGTAAAGCACTCTAGTTTATGAATGAGCTAATTATCATAAAAATCACATTTCGCTATTGATTTTTTTTGTACTTATTGAAGAAATTTTCTTGATTATATTTTTTGTTTGTTGGGAAAAATTCATTTATGAAAGAAAAGTTTTTTTTTCAAGTAAAAATTTTGATAAAAAAAATTAAATGAAGTGTTAAAAAGTAAAAAGAAAAGAGTTTCCTCTAAAAAACATATTTTTTAATTTTCAAGATTTGTATTTTTAATTTTATGATTCTGTAATTCAATTTCTTATTTTCAATAAAAAAAATTTATTCATATTCATATGAAATTTTCAAAACTTAATTTGGAAAAGTTGTGAATTCGTAAAAACTTCTAAATTTATAAAAAAATGTATAATTACTAAATCAAAAGTAAAAACAATGGAAACTTCAGCCATGCTATATTTTCTAAAATTTCAAGACTAGAATTCTTGATTTCATATTATTCAGAGTCCGAAATCGAATAAAAAATTGTATGCTTATTCGAATAAAATTATTCGAGTTACGTGTATTTTTTTATTCGATTTCGGACTCTGATATTATTTTTAGTTTTACTTATATCAATTCTGTCTTGAATTGCAAACATTATTTTATAATTGTATAATATTTTTATAGACAAAAGTTCATAAACCTTTCAACCCAATAATAATAAGAACAAAGTTTCAATTAAAATTCAAACACCATTTGACAATCGAAAAATTTCAATGAACTTAATCAACACGCATCTTTTCTCTTATAATAATCAACAAAATTTTTGAGCGTATTTCTATTAAGATTAACTTCATTATCATCAAATTCCACTAAAATCTTCGCTCATTTTATGAACACGAACTCGCTGTTTTTTGTCGTGTTTTGAATTTTTGATTTATCATGCATGCATGCAAGAAGAAATAATTTTAAAACTCAAAATTCAATACACATGAAAGTAACTGTCTGTAGCGAAAAAGAAAAGTCATAAAGAGATGAATTTTAGGACTCATTTTTTTCTTTCTTCAAAGTGTGTGTCTGACTTCTCTTCCTTCTATTCTTCTTTTTTTGCATCATCGTTTTTCACTCTTCGTTATTTTTATATCCCAATAAAAATGATTTGATGAATGGGGCATAATAAAAAGCGGAAATGACGATTAAATCAAAGTCTTGAAGCCACCCTCAACATGTGTGTGAGTGTCTGCCGTTGTCTGGTCATATGTACTTTTTTTGTGAAACAATAAAAAGATTTTTTGTCGCGAATATTTGCATAAATGACTTATCAAGTTGTTTTGACATTTTGGAATTTTTTAAAATCAAAAACACCTTTTTAAGATCAAAAATTTTTTTTCTAAGATCAAAATTTAAAATTTACAAAAAATTTTAAATAATAAATTACAAAATATAATAAATAAAATCACATGATTACAAATACAACGAAGCAGTAGTAGCTGTAGAAGAAGTATGTGTTTGAATGAGAGTGAAAGGTAATAAAATTAGGTAATGGGGTCTAGTCTTTAGACATTAATAATATTTACTACAAAGCAATAAAAATTATACGATTCTGAAATTAAAATGATGACATTTTAAGTGGCGTGTTTTATACAACCCGAAAGCAGCCATATATACAACAATAACAAACAGCCAAGAAGAGAGAGAGAAAAAATTGTGTTTTATTATATTTATATGTGCTTTTATGAACTCTTCTCTTTTTCATTCTCATTTTGTTGGTAACTTTTCTTTGAAAGCGCGCAAAAAATGAAAAATAATAAAAGCAAAAGTAAGCGAGAACGTCATAAATAAAAAACAGGTGTTATATTGACAATAAAAGATTTACAACTTTTCTGCTGCTGATGATGTTGTTGCTTGAATGGTCATGAAAATTTGCTTAAACTATTGCGTGTGTGTGTGTCTTTGAGTGCGTAGGAAATGGCTTTTTTAGACCACACACAAATAAGTTGTGCACATTATTAGATTCGCGCTCTTTGATATGGAATGAAAATTTATGGTTTTATGACCAGCGTAGAAATCTCACGGCAATTAACAAAAGCATAAAAATGTGAAAAGAAGTAAAAATTTATTTTTATTATTTTATTATAGGTAGCAGCTTTAAAGTTGTAAATTATGATGAATGAATTTAAAATCAACTTGCAGTGACGTCATTTTTATATAAATTAGTGTTTTAAAATTTTCGAATTTAACGGCTTTTCAGATTTTAAAATTTGAATTTGATTAACTAATTAAAATTAAAAATTAGAAAATCATAAATGTGAAAATTGAGAATCAAAATGAGATAATAATAAGAAATTTATTTAGAAACTTAGAAATGAGAAATCAATTCTTAACTGAAATTATAAATTATTAATCTCTCAATATGATGTCTTTATTTTTGCAAAAAAATTGTTTTTTTTTTTATTTCAAAAAAATATTTCTTTTTTCATAACCTTCAATTCTTCATCAAGGTCAAAATTTTTTTTTCTTTCACTTACTCAGAAACATTTTAATGTAATTTAAAAAATTTCTCATTTCAAAGCCAATTTACGTTTATAATTAATTTTTTTAAGTTCATATGTACATTCATAGGTGTACATCATGTGTGTATGCCGCATTTTTCATCAATTTCAATTTCTCAATTTACACTGCCTGCAAACGTGATGTTGTCGATGTTATCTATCGTTTCACAGACAATTTTATTAACCTTCACTCATTTCCCCTTTTTTTCTACTCTACTCTATTCGTCCATTTCAATTTCACATATCGTACTTTACTTTCTATTTATGAAACTGAAACTTATATGTAGGGAGAAAGAGAGTAAGAGTAGCTAATGTAATCAAGTAAGTGTAAGGGAAAAAAATGAATGCCTTTATCTTCATTTTAACCATGTGTGTCTGGTGTGTCTCTGTTCTATATAATTCTGCCATTAGACAGTATCTCTAAAACGTGTGTGCATGTCAGGTTAATGAATTTCGTTTGTTTTTCTTCTTCTCTTTTCTCTTCTGAATGTAATCTTTTAATTCGATTTTATCGTCATCAACCATCTTTTTTCTTTTCTTTCTCAGTTTTATTTATTTATTTTTTTAATCATGATTAAATGAGAAAAATTTTCTCTGTCACTTTAAAATAGAAATATAAATATTTTAATAAACATATACAAGTTAATTCCAGGAGCTGTGATTAAATATTTTTTTTAAAATAAAAGCAGAACTGTAAAAAATGTTTGTTTAATGTTTGTGCGTGAGATGGGAATTAAATTGTGATTTGACTGTCTTTATATCATTTGATTTATTATTTCAACTCTTGATAACTAAAAAGTCGAGTATTTTGAGTTCGAATGAAGTAACAAAAAAGTTGGTTTAAAAGAAAACATCCTATGATATTCAAGGTTTGAGAATTCTTTGATTTTTGATTTCATTTCAATTTGTATGAAGAAATCAAAAAATCAAATTTGATTTTTTGATTTTTTAACTCAGCATATCTCAATAAAATGAAATGTTTAAATGTTATATTCTGTTTTATTAGGCATTGAAATAAACATTAATTATTCAAATATCTCACAGAAATCAAAAAGTTTCCAGGCCTTCATGATATTAAAAAAAAGTCAATGCTGCAAACTTTCTTATAGTTAAATTTTCAAAATTCGTATTTGTATTCTTAAAATATATTCAAATTTTTAATTTCAATTTTTGAAAATAATTAACATTAATAATTAATGTTTTATTTTACTATAATGTTAAATGAATTAAAAATATATAATACTTTTAATCTTAATTTTCTCTGTAAAATGTTCCAAAATTTTCTATACATTTGATTATCATTTTAATTCACTCTTGACTTAAAAAATTCTCATTTTACAAAAAAATAATAAAGATATCATGCTTGCATACCTACTGGGTCAGTAATAACAATATTTTATACAAACTCAGTTCTTTCTTCTTTCATCTCACGATGAAATTCAAACCGCAAAAATATACAACGCAAAAACGTCAGTTAAAATGTTTTAATGAAAAATTTTTTGGTATTTCTGTGTGAATTTTGCAAACTGCATGCAGTTTCATTTTTAATTAAACATTTTTACTCGTTCAAAAATTTTATCAGCAAAGAGTTTTTCTGTTTTTCATTCACTAATTAAATTAATTGAATTAAATAATCAAGAGAAGAAGCTGTTGATTATCAAAGTGAGAAATTCAAAAACCTTTTGAAACATGCACATGTGAAGAGAGGAAAAAGAAGTGAAAATTGATTTATTTTCTCATTCAATTCTCGACAGTGAAATTGCTTCTTGTTTTATTTATATTTATTGGTAAATGGCGTTAATGCTATTTGAAGAAGGGAAAAAGAGTTGAATTGAAGAGTGATATTGAGTCAATGAACTTGGATGAGATGATAATAAAGAAAGAAAGTTTTTTTAGGGTGAAATTTATGAGAGATTTTTATCAATTGTTTTACGTTTGAATTTTCACAATGGTTGATTGATTGAGTTAAAATAATTCTGTTATAGGGAAGAGTTTGTTATGTAATATAAAATGGTTTAAAATTTACAGTTTTAAAAGAAAAAAATTAAATTAAGTTCATAACGTTTTTAATTTAAAATTTGAATTTTAAATGCCCGGTATTTAAATATAATTAAAAAAATTATATTTTAAACTTGCACTTTTCTTCAAAAATTTCCCATTTCTTGAATTTGACTAACTCATTCTTTCATTTCTTTTTTTCCATATTTTAATAAATATAAATAAAGCAAAAGCAAGCATAGAAAGTAAAGGAAGGCAGATAATAATGGCAACTTTTCTTCATTGCCTCCTGTTTTGCTCTTCATGCTATGCTATACATACATTTTTTTAACAATACAAAAAAGTTCATTTCTTTCTCTCTTTTGCCTTGACTTAGTCAAATAAAGGAGTGAGATGGAATGGGGAAATGTTTGTTATTACTATGGCTACGTTATACAACGGTACTTGCTTTAAAAAAAATAAAGGAACAACAAAAATGTGTAGTTATTCCTCAGTGTGCTCGTTTGGAGGTTTTTTTTCAGAGAAAATTGTTGTTATGAAATGAAATCGTAAAAAGTTAAGAATTTTTAAAATAAAATAAAAAAGATGGAGAAAAGAAAAAAGAATTTTGTCTAGAAATTTAAATTTTTTCTAGAACAAAAAGTATGTTGAGTTGAGTCTAATCAAGCTTTCGATCTCCAGACCAATTGTCCTTAATATTTACTTTTATTTTTGCTATTAATCAAAGAAATAAGAATTAGAAAATGTGTAAAAAAAAACATTGAACGATCAAATCTTGGAATTAACTTGATATATAATTTACTTTGGGCACACACTTTTTAGCGCATTTTTGGAACAACAATGCAGCTTATACATTTACTTTGGCTGGCTGTTCGGTTGTTCGGTCGGGTGTCCCTCTGAGATCTCGAAAACTATGATACCTAGCGATTTACGGTTTTTTGCGTTAGATTTGTGCTAAAAAGTTAGTGCGGCGACGCTTTAGAAATTTGACCTTTTTGGAGAGAGAGTGTGAGAAAAGTATGATAGTTTTTAGAGTGTGGACCTAATTTAGATTGATTTTATCTCAGCTAAATCAAGTCGGATTAGGATGAAACTTGAACTGGATGACAGATAAAGATTAATTAATAAATGTACGCTTTTTTTAACATCAGTACTATGATATGCTATAGAACATTCAATATATATGCAAAAAAACTATCAGTTAACCGTCAAGTGGTAAAAATCAAATTAAATCGTATGTGATTAATTTAAAATCTGTATTGGCATATAGTACAAGCTTTAATCTAATAAAATAAATAGATAGAAAGTGTTAGAAATTTGACCGTTTTGATAGAGAGAGTGAGCAAAGTATGATGATTTCTTGAGTTTGGACCTAATTTAGATTGATTATATCTCAGCATCTCTGAACTGGGTGATAGATAAAGGTTAAATATACAAGAATAAAACAATTTCAAAGCAAAAAATTAATTTGTGTGAGAGTATACTCAACATATAAAATAAATGAAATTTTAAAAAAAGCAAGCAAAAGAAAGCAAAAGAGTTGGTGCTAATTGTAGAACAAAAAGCAAGAAAAGCGAGCAAGAAACAAAAGTATAAAATGCTGTTATTAATGAGCAAAACAAAACAAAAAAGTAAACAAAAGAGTAAACAAAAAATGTAAACAAAAAAGCCGAATTTTTAGGCAATTTTTTGTGGAATATTTAGTGGAATTTTCAGTCAATTTTGAGTGGAATATTCAGTCAATTTTTAGTGGAATATTCAGCCAATTTTTAGCCAATTTTAGTGGAATATTTAGCGGAATATTTAGTGGAAAAGTAAACAAAAAAGTAAACAAAAATGTAAACAAAAAATGTAAACAAAAAAGCCGAATTTTTGGTCGAATCTTTAGCCAATTTTTCAGCCAATTTTTGGCCAAATTTAGCGGAATATTCAGTGGAAAAAAAGAAAAACAAGTGTAGATTGTTGTTCCGTCACAAAGGAATGCAAAGAAGAGAGAGAGAGAGAGAAAAAAAAATTTTTTTTAAAATTCGAGCTTATTTTTGAGTCAAAGTCATGTTGGAGACCTATTTTATGTGGTAGAATAGAGTCTCGTTGGTGGAGTCCCCGCCCAGGACCCCAAGGCTCCGCGGGTCCCGAATGCTTGTAGAAGGCTACGACATGGGGTAGAATTCGTTCTTGCATCGTTTTTAAAATCTGTTTAAAATGTTTTAAAAAAGTCATTTTTTGTAAAGGTTGTTAATTTTTAAAATTTTAAACTCAACTTTAATTTCAGGCTATAGAATTTGTTGTTGCAAGTCGATTTGTAAAATTTAGGCATTGTAAGACTCGTAGAGCTTTGTGCTATCAAATACAATCATAAAATTTCACATCGCAACATACTAAAATAGATTTCTTCAAGAAGAAATGTCAAAAAAGTCGAAAAAATAGCAAAAATTACTAATCGAGTAGTAAAGATGTTGTCATATCTTTGAAATAAATCGATTTAAAAAAAATCGGCTATTATTGTTTTCAGACATTTGATAGAGCTTTAAAATAATGCAAATTTTATAAGAAAATTATTTTTCTGTAAGGAGCTAAGCTAAATGGAAATAGGATTCTTAAGAAAAAATTAAGATTTTTTAGTATTTTCATCAGAGTTGTTATGGGCGAAAAATGGGGCGGCCCCATTTCGGTGCCGCCCCATTTAAGGGGCCGCCCCGTTGAGGTGCCGCCCCGCAAAAAGGGCGGCCCCAGCGGGGCGGCGGGGCGAGGGGCGAAAAATTTTTTTTTATCACAAAAATCTGTTTGGTGGTTTTTTGGTCGTGATAATTATAAAATAGCATGGGAAAAAAAATTTTTTTTAATTTTTTTCAAAAATTTCGACTTTTTCCGGCCTAAAAACCGTTTTTTACATGCATTTTTGTATTCAAAAATTCAAAAGTTTTGACAAGCTTATTCGAAAAATATAGTTGATAGCTTGTTAGAAAGGTAATTTTAAGCCCTTTCTAACGATATACGTATATAATATGTTTTAATATACTTTCAATCTATGACTACAAGAGCAACATTAATATGTCACTTTGTGATTTTTGGCATTAAATAAGCCTAAAAATTCGAAATTGCTTCGTAAAAATTATTTTAAGGTTTCAAAAATTTTGATGTGTATTATTTTAATACAAAACATACAAAGTTTTTTCAAAAAAACCTATTTACTACAAGAATGCATGCACTATGGCATATGCTGTCGGTCTGACAAAGCCTTTTTTGAAAATTTTTAAAAATTGTTTGAAATAAACTTATAAATGACAGGAAATAATAAAATATGCAATAAAATTGATATTTCAGATGATATTTGTAAAGAAAAGTGCATTAAAATTTTTAAAATGTAAAAATTTTCATGAATTTCTTTAAACTTAAGTCGTGATTTAAAAACTAATTATCATCTTAATATTA
>CM031381.1:30055621-30183109 GCA_018290095.1 Polypedilum vanderplanki | reverse complement strand
ACATGGGGTGGAATTCGTTCTTGCATCGTTTTTAAAATCTGTTTAAAATGTTTTAAAAAAGTCATTTTTTGTAAAGGTTGTTAATTTTTAATTTTAATTTGTAAAATTTAGGCATTGTAAGACTCGTAGAGCTTTGTGCTATCAAATACAATCATAAAATTTCACATCGCAACATACTAAAATAGATTTCTTCAAGAAGAAATGTCAAAAAAGTCGAAAAAATAGCAAAAATTACTAATCGAGTAGTAAAGATGTTGTCATATCTTTGAAATAAATCGATTTAATAAATCTCCTAATAAAGACAAATCAAACTATCTACTATTTCATAATAAGAAACGTTTTGAGTCATTCACTGAACTATCACTAAATATTAGGTTCAGTGATCAGATAATACAGCGTTGTGACTCTATAAAATTACTCGGACTATATATTGATGAAGAGCTGAAATTCGACACACATATCGAACATATTATTAATTCAACAAAAATCACCAACCTTTCATGTTACGCCCATTAATCGTATACCGCAAATAAATGTTGTCAACTGAAACAGCATGTATGTTCATACTATGCATATATCAACTCACATTTAACATACATGACCATAATTTGGGCTGCCACTTCGAAGCTCAACATGGATCGGTTGGAGATCCACACAAAGAAAAGCATTACGAATTGTGCTAAATAAACTTGGTTTCTGCTCTAAAAAGAAATTTATTCTAGAGAGTTTTTCCTGTATCTGTAAATTTCTCATGTGAACTCCTGCATTTTTGCATTCAAACTAAACAAATGGATCAATCAGAAATAATGTGAATATTGGTACCCTATTGCGATGCACATCAGCGTGTCACGAGAAATCGTAATGACTTCATTATCAGACATTCTAATACAAAACTCAGTGCTCTATCTTTATATCAGAGGCCTAAGTTTGTATAATAAAATTGCCTCGTGATATTAAAAAACCTTACTTCTATTAAATAATTTCAAACGTCAGCTTAAGGAACATCTTTTATGCAACCTTTGTATTGCCACAATATCTAATGTAAACAATTACACCGTTAAAACAATGTATCTAAATTGTACTTATAACTTTAGTTAACGTGCTATCAATGAATCAAAATAAACAGAAATAGAAATAGAAACAGAAATTTAAAAAAAATCGGCTATTATTGTTTTCAGATATTTGATAGAGCTTTAAAATAATGCAAATTTTATAAGTAAATTATTTTTCTGTAAGGAGCTAAGCTAAATGGAAACAGGATTCTTAAGAAAAAATTAAGATTTTTTAGTATTTTCATGTCTGTGCTGACTACATGTGCTAACAAAATATTACATATTATAACTTATGTGTGTAATTTTAATATCTATTATACAAAAGTTGTTTGAGCACAATTGGTTTTAAAATAAGAGAGATATGGCCATTTAAGTGAAAGCATACCTTTAAAAAATTTGAAAAAAAATTTAATGGAAAAAAATCGATTTCTCGAAAACGGTGGCTCAAAAAAATATACGGAGAAGTGCAAAAAATTTTTCTTTTCAATGTCTACAAGTTAAAACCATTTTCAGATTTTTTGAACATTTTTGCCTAGGCTGGCCCACTATTCGAATAGCACATTAACTTTTAATCTACGTTGTTCCAATTTAAAGGAAATTGCGATTAAAAATGAAATCTGACGAACAATTTTTTTTGAACATTGCCCAAATAACTTTAAAAAACTTAAGAACAAGATCAATCTTAAGATTAAATAAAAAATTATTATTTTTAAAAATCATTTAAATTAGAAATTTCTATTTTGTAAGTTTACAACATTTCAGTTTATACTAATTTAACTTAGCCTAAAATATTTTCTAAATTTTTCTTAATTACTCTCATGTTCTTCATTTTCACATCAAAACATAAGTCTTTAAATTACCATAAATATATTTTGTTTTCTAAATTGCCCTTAAAATGTTCTTTAGAGAGTGATGTCAGGTGATATGTGTCTATGCCTTCATTCATAATTTAAATCATTGCATAATTTGTTTCATTTTTAGAAAATAAATTAAGAAGAAAAATATTAAAGTCGTCTTTGACCAACAGATGGTGCGGAATACGTTTGATACAATATTCTCTTATTTTCCCACTAGAATCTTATTTGAATGTGTTTGTTTCACTAATACTCATAAGATTCCAATATGATTGTGTGAGTTAGAATTTTTAAATGTATATGTGACTCTCGCAAACACAAAAATGTCTGTTTCCATCACATTCTCCATTCCTTCTCTTTCTCTCATTTCGTTCACTTCAATGGAGTGCGGCAGTTTGTTATTTTTTTATTCTTAAGTTTTTTTTATTTTATTTCCTTTCTGTTTTGATATGTTTTAATTAACATCAATTAATTCAATTCATATAAAAATAAAAAATTTTATTTATTGATGATTGAACAAAATGCAAACAAAAAAGATAAAAAAACCACTGAACAAATTGTGTGAAATCGTGTTATCAAATTAAGCGCTGATTCTTTTTTTTTTGAGAAACTATCTCAACTTTTTTTTATTTTATCTTTCAACAAACTTTTTTTCTTCTTTTTTCATCGTCTCCTTTTTCCTCTTGAATGAATACTGAATTTAATTTTTTTTCTTTCTTTCTTTCTTGTGTGTCGCATGAAAATGAAAAAAATACTTTTTATTTTTATCATCATTGACTATCATAGCGATTTCTTTTCTTCTTTCTTTTTTGCTACCTCACAAGAGTTTATTTAAATTTATATACACAGTATAGGGAGAGATTTCTTTCATGAAGAATGTAGAACTTGTAACAGATGTATGAAACAAGGCAACGAAACTTCAATTGAAATATAATAATCATAATTATTCATAGGATAGAAAGAGGAAGTTTTATTCACTTAACAGACTGAAAATTACTTGCAAATGACTTTGAAAAATAAATTGGGATTGATTATTGTTTTGTTCATTTCTTAAGGAAGTTTTATTAAATAAAATTAGTTCAATTTAAAACAGAGTTAACACACACCAAGACTTTTTTAAATTGTTTTCTAATAGCAAAATATTTTAACACAAAATTGGTCATCTTTGATTAAAAGAACTTTTTTTCATTAATTAATTATAAATAAAATTGATACAAATAAATATTTATGTAACTTTAATAGATCATTAAAATTCTTAATCGCTCCAAAAATCTGATAATCTACCCAAGCAACGAAAAAATCATTTTTCTTTTTCATGCTTATTGCATGCAGCGGAACGTAGTAACGTATTTTTTGTTACTTGGGATAAATTTTCAAATGATATTCCTAAATAAAGTCTCAATAAATAAACTAAAATTAATATTCCTAATAAAAATATTCTCAATCTCTTTACAAACCAGTGACCAAGTACCTGTGTTGCAGATCGGTGTACTTAAGCGCATTTTTGGTGCCTAGATCAGAGTTTATAACAATCACATAAATATTAGATGCGTTTGTAAAACAGATTCATGTGATAGCATATACTGGTTGAAGTAAATTTCAAATGTATTAGAAATTTCATTTGTAAGACTCATGGTTTCGAATGAAATAATTGAAATTTAAGTTGTAGTGAATATCAGTCAATTAAGAATTCTCGCCTCACCCGGGAGCCAGTCGAACAGCCAAAGTGAATGTATAAGCTGCATTGTTGTTCCAAAAATGCGCTAAAAATTCTCACTTGAAAAGTTTCAAAAAAAAAAAAAAATTTCCCATCAAAACATGGCATATAAATCACACAAAAATTCTTGATAAGATTTTACATTCTAAATAGAAATGTTCTGCGAAAAAAATAATTTTTTGATAATTTATAATTGAGTTCATTCCTATTTCGTATTTTGAATTTGCTTGTATATTAAGCGCCATCATATATTCAAATTTTTTTTCTCAAATTTTAAAAAGACTCAATGAAGATTTAAAATTAATTTTAAAATTTTTTAAAAATCAAGACTTAAATTCTTGAAAAAGAAAACACAACACAACACGACTAATTTATTCACCTAACACAAAATTCACAGGAATTCTTTCTATAAAAAAATATATTTTTTTCTGCACGAGTCAAAGTCAAAAAATTACGACTTCAAAAGAAGCATTTAATTGAAAAATTGTCATTAAAAAAGTCATAGACACTCAAGCATCAATGAGTTGATAAACTTTTGTGACTTCTTCCTGCTATTTCATCTAATTAAAAACAAATAAAATCACAACAAATTCATTAGTATAAGCAATTTTCGGAACAGAATTTTACTTCTGATTTTAATTTGATTGCCAACGAAGAAGTCAGTCATAATTCACTATAAAATGGCAATTAACAGCAAGTAATTGCAGTCATAAATTTTGCTTTTGTTTTAAATAACTTTCTACTTTTTCTCGCCCACTTTATTATTTGTTTACTGTGTTAGTCGTGGAGATTTTTTTTATTGTAGGACATCATACAGTTATCCAAGGGTGAAGAAGAGAATTTTTATTTTTTGCCGTCAGTTTGACTGATTTAGAACAAAAATTTTAAGATTGGGAAAACTTTGGAAAACATTTAATGACGGTTTTTTAAATTTTGTTAAAATTAAGATTTTATTTTTAATTTCAAATTCACAAAACTATAAATTTTTAGCTAGAAAATTGACTAAATTTAATTATTTAATATTTTTTAAAATTTCAGAATTATCGAGTGTTACTAATTTAAAGTTCAAATTTTGAAAAACCGTTAAACCAATAATTTTAAATTTTATTTTCTAAAATTTAAAAAATACATTAAATTTAAAAAATGCGCCTTATTCCGCCAACATTTATTTTCTTTTTCTATAAATTTTTTTATCACAACCATCCGCAATATTTTATTTTAATAAAAAAATTCTTAATGAATGTTTAAAGATCTTGATCTTGACTTGTTTCACACACGGAAAAGAAACATGTATATGCGATAGTGAATGTGTGTTGATGTTTATCATCATATGATGTGTATATGTGTCAAAAATTGTTCACAAAATAAAAACTTAATGAAGTCGTCTCGCTGAAGGTCAATTTACGAACTACATTGGAAAAAAATTTTTTTTTGTTTAGTCAATTTAGAAACAGAAAAAAATAAACTAACTGTCAGTTGGAAAATGATAATAAGGCACGAACATATTATGTAAAGTTTCTGTAAATAGCATACGTGCATAGATCAAAATCTTAAGTTTGTCACTTTTTTCCCTTCATCTACTCTTAGATCACGTAAAGATAGAGTGAAGTGATTGACATAGATTATGACTTTTGCACCTCTTTGAATACAGAAATGCAATTTTCTAATCTTTACACGTTTTCGTAACTTAAGCTTAAGATAACAAGACGGGAATACTTTTGATGTGCTAAGTAGCAAGGTGGAGTTTTTTTTTGCGAAAATTCAACATTTTAAGGAAAGAAAAAGTAATTCTGACAGGTGGATTTTTTTTGAATTGTCATCTGAATGAAAGAGCTTAAATGTAAGCAATTTTATATACTTACAGCAAAAAACAGATGAGATGTAGAGTCAAATTTTGTCAAAATATATTTAAATAAAAAGAAGTAAATAAAATTTAAGATAAGTAGGGAAGTAATGAAGTTTATTTATTTTACCAGTGGGGAATTTGGAAAAATTTAATCAAAATTAGGAAAAACAAATACGTTAAAAATCAAGGCCTGAGAACTCTTTAAATAGAAAGAAAAAAAAATAGAAACAATTTTTCATCACAATACTTTATTTATTTTTCTTTTACCAACTAAAACTCAAAATTTGTTTTTTTTTATTTCCTATTTCTGTCCTTTTTTTCTTTCCATAAAGTTATAAAATATTTTTTAACCAATAGTAAAAAAAGTTAAAGTCATTATTCTCCACTGGTTTTTAAAAAAGACTTAAAAAAAAACACATAAGAAAGAGAAGCGAGAGCCAAAAGACATTTCAATTTTTCCCTATAAGCAGATGCAAATGGATGTCTTTTGGCTTAAATTTAAATTTTCTCATTTTACTTGTATTGTATAGTATTTCATTTTTCAAAGACCTTTCCATTTTTATTTTTACTTGTTTGGTCCCTGATTTCATCATATTCTCGTCTGTTTTTTTTCTTTTCATTTTCTGATATACATATTTTGCAATTTCATCATCCGTGCCGTATGTAAATGAAAGAAAAGAAAGGGAATACAGTGTAATGCACACAAAAGGTTTATTTTGCTCTATTTCTGTGTCTGAAATGAGAAACTTATATATATAAAAAGAGTGAGCAGCAGATTCATTTTCTGAAAAGGTATCAAACAAAATAGAGCAAAAAGAAAAAAAATTGAATTTTTCCTCTACTTTTGGCAAAAAGAAAAAAATGTTTGCTGGTTCATGCATATATTTGAATAAAATTGACTATATGGAAGAAGTAAATTATGGCATTTGAAAAGTCATTGAAGTCTCTCTTCGAATTGATTTTGATACATCTTTTTTGTGTGTACACTACACTACACTCCCTTCCATACAACAATAGAATGATAATGATGAAACTTTTCGGTAGCGCGACATATTCTCTCTTATTTTTTGTTGATATGCAAATTTTATTTCTAATGGAATCAGGCGAGGTTTGTTTACTTTTAAAATCGCTTAAAATGAGGTTGAAATGCATTACTTGCACGCACTTCCCTTTATCATTTAAAAACAAGTTTGTATGAAGGGAGAAAATGAGAGGAGAAAAATGAACGATTTCTGATACTTTTGGTGGTTGAATGGATTGAAATTTTAAAATTTTACAAAAAAATATGATGTTAAGAACAGAAAATTAAAAATAACCATAAAAATTCAAAATATTTCCTTAAATCCTTAAAACTTTGAAGTTATAATTTTTAAATCTTTTATTTATATTTTATTTTAATGCTTAAAAGCATTTAATATTTTTCTAAATTTAAATCACAATCCATCCAACTTTGTTATCAATTTCAATTTCATTTTACATTATTTTCAAATTACACTCAATGTTTTCTTTTTTTCTATTTTGAACATAAATATTATTTAACAAAAATCATCAATTTAAGTAAAAATGACAGTAATTGCTAGTAGGCAAACAAACAGAAAGAATGAAAAGAAAGGAGGAGAAATGTTTATTGCATTTCCAAATTTTTGATCCTTCTACACCATAACAAACCGTGTCAAAGTCCCATAAGCCTGAAATGAGTAAAAAATTACAAAAATTCATTTATTTTTATTTAACCAGAAGAGGCTCATGGTAACAAGGAAGTAAAACTAGTAATCAATAAAGTTATTAGTTTTTGAAGGACATTTGTGACCTTTCTTTTAACCCTTTTCTAAAAAACAATTGTCATAATTTCTTTCTTAACCCTTTTCTCTACTATTTATTCATTGTCGTCCAATTCTCCATTAATTCGAAGGCCATTTGTGATGTCATTAAAAGAGAAAGAAGTTAAGAAAAATGATGAGCATGTGTGCAAATGTGACACAAAATGTCGAATATGCTGCATATGTTTTGAGAATTATATCTATTAGTAAATTGTCACATATTGTATCATATGACTTTCAATATGCAGAAAAAGAATGTAAAAAAATGCATAAATGATACAAAAATATTAAATTAATGAGAACAAAAAAGGAAGGAAGAATAAATTAAAAATAAGAAAACCAATATGTTTTCATTCTTTTGGAATTGCTCTAATAATTCATCTTTTTCAATCTTTAACATTTTCAATTAAATCTTAATATTCTTCCTACAAAATCTACTTTATTTAATTAAATAACAAAAATTTTCCTTTTCTTTCTGTTTTTCAATAAATATTTTCAATTCATAATAATAACATTCATACTCATTTAAGGATAAAAATGACAAATGATAAGACATCCTAAATGAATCAACAATTTGTTTCATATTCTTCTCTTTCTCTTTTTCACATCAGAAAAAAAGATGAAGTAAATCCGAGACATGCATATAAGAGTGTGTATGTATATATAAATTCGTGACCATCATTTATAGCAAAGAAAAAGGAAAAAAAGAAACACCGCAATTCTCATTGTAAATTACAGCTATTGAACTTTCACAGTTGAGGGAATAATGTTATGATATTTATTTATGTGCATCATGCATGTATCAAATAAGCAGAGGAAAAAAAGTGATTGGTTTTTGACGTGTCTTCGTCATCATCAATAGTTTGTGTTTCTAAGAGAAAAAATTTGCCAATATTATCACGTAAAAAAATATTGTATTACTTTATCATCATCATGATGTAGTGGATTGCAAAGTTGAAGCTGCAGTAGCAGCAGCAGTCAAAAGATGATGTATTAAAGATGATAGCTAATAAAGTCTCCGCTGGTATCTCCTTATGGATGAATAGAAAAAAACAACATATTGGAACGTGATGATAAGATAACGAAAAGCTTTCACACACTCAAGCTCTTGATTTACATAATTGAACATGTCGAAATTGGGTAGATATTGGTAAAATTCGCACTACTGTCATTCATTGATTGAATTTCTTTTTCTTCTCTTGCTCTATCTTGTTTGAACAGAAAAATGATGATGATGAGATTATTTTCACAATAATGGACAAAAAAAGAGGCTTGAAAATTGATTAACTTCGAATTGAATAAGGAGAAATTTTAGGGGAGATTGTGACAAATTGTTGTTGAATGTAGAAGACACATAAAATTTTTTTTATTTTTTGGGGTAGTTGACCTGATTTGCAAAAAAATTAACTTTAATCCAATAATTTTTTTTTTCAAGAATTGTTCTATGAAAAATCGCTAGTTTTCAATGATTTTCAAAATTTTTGTTTTTGATGTATACGAAATTTTCGTTGTAGTCATTTTTGAGCTCTGATTGCGACTTAACTAGAAGCTGTGGCCAGCTCATTTTCTACATAAAAACGTCAAATAACTTGAATTTTAGGAAACTGCAAAGAGATTTGACAAATCATTTTAAGTTTGAAAAGAATGAATAAAAATGTCTTAAAAATTGAGCAAAAATGGCGGAAAATTTGAACATTTTCATGTTTATCTTAATTTTTCTCTTAAACCATTGCACAAAAATCTACATATATTATACTAAATGAAAGCTTATAAAAAGGCAAATCAAACATTGAAAGAGTTGAGATGAAATTCTTTCTAAGTTTCTTATATTTATTTTTTTGAAAAAGTTCAAATTTTTATAAAATGTCCGACATTTTGCTCTCATCATATTTCAAAAACTATTCAGTCAAAAAATCTGAAACTTTGGTCAGTTATTAAATTAGATATGTACAATAATTCTGTAAAGTTTTAGGATTCTAGCTAAATCAGTCAAAAGTTACAGCTTGATAAAGTTCAAAATGGCGATTTTTGAAGAAAAAAATAACGTATGCTTTTAAAAAATCAATCAAAAATGTTAGTAAATGACAAAATATCTTAAAATAAGTGATACCAAAAGATGTCTCTTGAAATTTTAATGCATTTAGTTCTTTGAATCATGTCTTTAGCTGTTCTGTATCAAAAGTTATTGAGAAAACTAAAAATGTGCTAATCAATTGTCCCCATACTGTAATCAAAAATATTAAATTTCTCACAAAATTATTTAAAATTTAATTTTTATTTTTTCAAATAAACACAATATGATTCATGTGATTCTATCAACTTCAAAAAATTTTTCCTTCTAAGTAAGTTCATTCTTATCATAACAATAAATGCTAAATATTTTTTCTTTTTTCTTTTTTTTTCACCTCAGCATGACCAAAAAAAGAAGAAGAAAAAAAATTTTTTGTCTAAAGAGAGTCCTAAAAAAGCTTCAAACTTGTTTGATTAAAATTTCGTCAAATCTTTGTCACATCTAGTTTTAGAATAGTGTTTGAGAGAAAGTTTTCTCATAATAACTACTTCTGTAGTTTGTTCATGCATCATTTACTCCTTATACTTTCTATCTATCTTTAAGAGTAAAAGGCAAATACAAAGACAAAGCAGCATGGCATATAATGATAATCTAAAGATGACAAGAGAGATGTCGAGAGAAGAAAATTATTAATCCTCCGTTCTGACTCGCAGTCGCAATTCTTTCTGATGTAAATATGTAGATAGGGACGGCAACACATCCAATTTATTCAAATTAACTTTTTAAATTATTTTTTTTCTTCCTGCACAACCGCATGTATGCATATTTCAAAAAAAAAAATATTCAACTTTACAAAGACGTCCCTTTCCTTAATAATCTTATGCAAAATAGTTTGATTTAACTTATACAGCAGCAGACGACGACGTGATACACTTTTGATGTCATATCTCATCTTAATCTAGCTCATTTACATTATTGTGCTATTGTTACTTGCAACATTGTTGTAAAAAAAAACTCATTTTTTGATTGAGATTTATTTTGTGGAATTCTTTAATGATTCAACGACCACACCTGACCAATGTACACATAAAAGTGTCTCAATCGACCTACAATTCACATTAATTCCATACTTAATGAACTCAAATCTCACTTTTAAGACTCATTATTAATAACTTCTAAAAAAATCTTCCAGAATTTCTTCATTGCATAAAATATGAACAAAATCTGCGATAATCAGCGAGAATATTTTGCTTTCAAACCATAAACATTGATATTTTATTTAATTTTTTGTGCATTTTTTCGTTGCTTTTGCTCGTGAACTGAAAATGATTTAAGAAAAAATTATTTTGGAAAAATATACATTGAGGAAATGGAAGAATTTTTTAATTAAGAAATATAAAAGTTTTTAGAACTTATCTGAATTTTTAATTATTTTGAAAATTTTAGCTATAGCTGTCATAGTTAAATTTTTTAACCTTTCCAATACTAATTTGAAAAGTTTAACAAAATCTTTCTTTAAATATTCAAGACAAAAATGTCGAATAAATTCCAATAAAAAAATTCAAGCAAAGAAAAAGCCTTTAAATTGAGCAATCAACAAACAATAAATATTGATCAATTCACTCACATATACAAGATTAAAGCAGAACATGACAAATTCACAAATTCAAATTTAATATCGTCACAAGGCAGAAAAAATCAATAAAATGCATGCGAATTATTCTCACTACGAAATCGAGAATATATACTTACACTTCTGAGAATTTTTGTATAAAAATTTTCTGATTAAAACAAGTGAAAAGATTGAGATAAATGCAGCGTAGACTTGCGTATATAATACTGAATTTCATCATGAAAATCACATGCTGAAGCTTTATATAAAAAGCAGTAACCACTGTCTGTGTCATAAAAAATTCATTCTGAGACAACGACACGAAAACACACATTTTTCCTTGTACTTGCTGTGCTGCTGTTACTATATTATGGTATTAGAGGCATAGTAATTAGCATTAATGACATTCTGACGGTTACCAGACTTTGAAGGTGGCCATCCATGTCATTCTTAATTAAATTTAATTTTACTCATTGTATCATCTGCAAAAGGGGTAAAAAATGTAAAATTTAATATAAAAAATGCAACCTTATTGTAATGGCGGGTGTCACAATAAATCATTGACAAATATCTTCCATTCACGGTTCTGGTGACTATCGGTGCCAAAACACAGAGTTTATTCATAAGCATGACGACAAAACATTTTGTTGTTGTTTCTTTTTAGAGATTGCTATTTGCTTAAAGTAATAGAAAAAAAAATTGAGTTGATTTTGTTCTGTGTAAAAATGATGATGAGGGCTTGAAGCAAACACAATTCTTTTTTTCTACATAGAGAAAGAGATGTGTAAATAGAGATAAGCATGGATATGAAATTATTTTGAGAAAACTTACTCCTACTCAAAAGAAATTTCACCCCAAATTCAACTCATGCTTTTGCTTTTGTTTGTTCCGGATGTCTGAATTGAATTGATATGAGAGAGAAAAAAAAGCCACAAAAATGGATTTAAATAGGATTGAATTTATGAAAGGGAAATTGTATTAAATTTAGATTAGATTATGAGAATGATTGAAGGAAAAAAGGATGATGAAAAAAAGCTCTATGTATGGATAAATATTTTATGATTTTGAACAAATTTTTTATTCATATAAATTAATTTACTTTAATTTTCAATATTATTATTATTATTATAATTTTATTTAATTAACAAGTAAATGAAGCTGTTTATATCTATTAACATAATTAGAATGAATAAAAAGAAATTTTGTATGTGTTTCTATTTCGTTTAATCTTTTACTTTTTTATGAATAAATTAGAAAGAATATTTTCATACAATTGAAATTGAAAATGAATATAAAAATTAATTTGTTGGAGCTTACATTTATTATGCAAGAAAAAATGTTAATGTAAAATTTTTTAAACCAATTCTTTAATTTTCTTTTTAATATTTGAATTTTGTCGTAGAACTTTTAAAAATTGAAAATGATATGAATTTAGGAAATTTAAAGCTGGTATTCAAATCTTGAAAGTTTAAAATTATCATGAAATGTTATGTTCTTTTTTGTGAAAAATTAGAAATTTCTAACTCAAAATGTTCTTAGATTACTATTAAAAAATTTCTTTTTGTCAATTTCCATTCGTTCATATCTTTTTAAATCCATATTCCTAGCTCAAACTAGCTTTTAATAAAAAAAATACTATAAAACTCAACGATTAAAATATCAATTTGAGCTAGAAATAATGTATTTAAAAAGATATGAACGAATGGAAATTGACAAAATTTTGTTTGTTTACATTTTCGCCATTTGTAAACAAAAGAATTTTGAAAATGTATGAAAATTGATGGAAACTTGAAATGAGATGCATTGTATGTTGTTAAAAAGTACATTTTTAAGATGATCAATTGGTGTATAAATCTTTTTAATTGGTCAAGTAGTTATCGAGAAATAATTATTTTTAAAAAAGCCAGGATTTTTGTGTCTATGAATTTGGTCGCTCATAACTCTTTAACTATGAAAGATATTAAGAATCTGTCTTCAATACTTTTCACCGTTTGTCAATTTGGCAAATAGATTTTGAGAAATTGATGCATGAACATAGTGAGTAAAAAGTGAGTAATTTTTTTCCGAACAACCTGATATTAGAATTTTGGTAGATTAAGGATTACGGTTGAATTCCACCATCTTGTTTTACTTTTTAATCTTAAATAAAAAAATTTTGTACTATAAAGTTTTTAGTTTTTGAAGAAATTTATTTTAATTAAAATAATTCTACTAAAGTTCTAATTATTTTTAAAATCTTTTAAAAATCCATCAAGTTCTAATTTTATTTTATCAAAGCTACCTGAACAGTCATTTATTATTTTTTTCTTGTGTCTCTCTAACACGCCATAAAACTGAAATGACTTTATAAACAGTAAAACTATTTGTATACGTATATAAAAGAGTGAGAGAATTTTAATATCAATTTCATATCATGATGATAATAGTGTGTGCAATAATAACACTCATCAAATATTTAACATGATTTTTACACATACTGAATGCTACTACTAAAAGATAATCAAATTCTCGTAAAATTATCGTAAAAATTAAGCCATAAAACTAACCATACTCTTTTTCCTGAAAATTGATGCTCATAAAAATATAAAAAAAATTTCTTCCTTTTTTTAACAATAAACAATAAAAAAAAGTTTGACTAATAAATCACACATATTATATGAAAATTAATTTTTTTTATTTGCTATTGAGTGGCATTTTGATTGTTTTAATAACGCGGAACAAATTGAGGAGACTCTGTCGCTCACTTAAAACATGGCAATAAAAATGGCTCGAAATTGCCCCATAAAATTGTATTACAAATTTATTGTGTCTCATTCATGCTTTTTTTAATGCTTTCGCTGTTGTATGTGTGACTGACTATAAAAATCATGAAATTGTTCCTTTTACTGTTGCACTTTGATTGCTTTTTGACCTTGATACAGAAAAAAAATTTTATTCTTTGTTTTGACGCGTTGCAATTTTTTACTACGGAAATTTATGCAATCTTAGAAATTTATGGAACACTTTTTTTATTATTTGTCTGTCTTTAATTAACATCTTGTAATGGGTTTAATTTAAACCATTTTCATTAATTTAATAAGCTTTTTTGTTGTTAATTAACAAATTCAAATTATACTCTGCATTGTATGGTAATTTTATTTCATTGTAATAAATTCGTGATTTGAATACTTTTTTAAATGCTTTTAAATTGAATAAATGAAAGTTAATTAAATTGGTATTATTATAAATATTTCATATCAGACTTTTAAATAGTCGCTAAATCAATCTTATCATGATTACTAAATTTATTATTTTATCAATAATTAATAGCAATTTCTTTGAAACTTTTATGCAATAAACTTATAATTTAATTTATTTATCTCATTAAAAAATTTTTTAATTGATTGTTTATTATTGTCTTCGTTTGGCATTAATAGCACATTTTTTTAAAGGTTGTTCATTTAATATGCACTTTAATATGCTTTTTGATTATATTTTAAGAAAAAATTTAAAAGATTTTCGTAAAAAGAATATTCTTAATGCCTTTGAAAAAATTATATGATTATTAAATTCATTTTACTTTATATCAAGGCGTGAGAACTCTTTGATTATTTTGATTATTTTTTGATTATTTTTGATTATTTTGATTATTTTTTGATTATTTTGATTATTTTTTGATTATTTTGATTATGCGTTTTTCTCTTTTTCTATAAGTCCTAAAAATTATCTTAATAGCTTTAAAGAAAGCTATGACCAAAAGAAACAGGAATCAAAATGTATTTTGTGGCTTTCAAATACTGTATAGAAATTATTGCTATTTTTGTAAAAGTCCAGTCTTGATTTTTTTTATTTTTTCGAAAAAAAAAGTAACTTGATGCGAATAATCAAAAAAATAATCAAAAAAGTTCTCAGGCTTTGCTTTATATAGTCTCATTATATTAAATGGTTTTCTAATATTTTACTTAAAATAACAAAATAAAATTTTTTAATCAAAATATTTTCTTTTTCTTTCATTGCAGGTATGTACGTGATTCTATACAAATAATACCAAACGCAGTTCGATAAAGTGCATCGGGTTTGTTGAAATTAAATTAGTTTCTATTTCAATGTAGATTGTGTATTTAATTAAAGACAAATTGCAATTTGGAAAGTCTTTTTCTTTTATTTTTTGTATATTGAAAACTTTTAATTAAAGTTAACTGAATTTTTTGAATATTTTTAAATAATTTAAAATATATCTAAAGCAAGATGAAATCTATTATTTTCATTAATTGTATAATACAATTTGTTTTACGCTAAATAAGAGTAATAGTTTTCCTTTCATTAATTGAAATTTTTTATAATGTTTTAAGTAATTTTGAGAAAATATTAAAATATAAAATTCTAACAAGTTGATATAAAATATAGTTCGTAAATTGTTTATGAAAAATTAAAGTACTATTCTAGTAAACTCTAGCCACATTATTTGAAATTTCATTGAATATTTCAAATAGATATACAAACAACTAAATAGTAATTTGCTTAACGTCCAGGTAATGATAAAATAAGCTTGTATACTTCATTACGTCTTTTCAGTGAAATATTTTTACAATTAATAAATTATTTCAATAATTATTAAAACATGATGCAAATTTAACGACTTGGTGCTATATAAATCAATGTTAATTATCGTTTTAATTGAGTTCATATTTTCAAATGATTCGAATTCATTATGAATATTTACAAAAAATAAGTATTTTTTATGAATTCATTGTCAGTCTTTGTACTTTTTTCCTCTCTCTGTTTTTCTAACTAGATTTAAATGCTTTCATAGTTTATCAATTTACAAATTATCTTCCTTATATTTTACAATTGAGGTTGATGAACTTATGATTTTATGATTTTTCTTCATCTCCTAATGAGTGTGATCATTCTAAAAAGAGAAAAAGAAAAAATTCAATTTAATTAAAAGGCATGCATCAGCAACAAACAAGCAATAAATCCAAGTGTTTTTCATGTTGTGTGAGGAGGCATTAAATGTCTTGATTGGGTCAAGTTGCTTTTATGAGTTTTTTGTGAGGTTTACAACCTTACACTTTATAGTCATTAAAAACGAATTTGAATAAAAAACAATTTTAAATACATATTTGTTGACATGGAAATAAATTTAAAAATATTTTTTGTGAGCCAATAAAAGCAAGAAATTGTGAGAAAATCAATAAAAACTCAACTAATTGCTTAAATTTTTGTCGCTTATTTTATGACTTATTATTGAATGTCAATAAGATTAGTCGACGATGTTCCTCAATACAGTGGCACAAGAATCATAAAAAATCAAGTGGTTGCTTTAACAAAACTCCGATGAACAGCTGTTGGATCGTTAACAGTCCATAAAAAAACCTCCCAAAACCGACGTCTGAATAATAAAAATGTTTTATTACCCAATTTTATTGCAAGACAAGGAAGAATTGAAATGATATATGGCATTGAAGCAACACACACTTTTTTATGTCTCATCGTCGGTGTTTGATTTTGTACGGCTAGACATCTTTTACTCTTTCTTTCTTATATTGAAATTTGAGTGTCATCATCATGATCTTTCTTCTTTTTTTTTTGATATCAATCGATAATTTCAATTGAAATAAAATTTATAGTTATTGATTGTTGGTTTAATTTTATGGCTCTGTAATTGATAGTTATGTTATTTTAATGTGGGAAGTTGCAATTGAAACATCAAACTACATTATTAAAGTAATAGAGAAGTTTTTTAATAAATTTGTTAAAAAAGAAACTTTGTAGTGATGATTGACAAAGAAAAATATTAAAGGTCATTTAAGTATTTCTTTTTAAATTAAAATTTTTCATCTGGAGACTTTGTAAAATTTTCATTAAAAGTGCAAAAATGCGCTAAAAAGTAGAGTTAAATTACTGTAGGAACAAAAACTTCTTTTTTAGTTTTTGTAATTTTTTGAGGAGATTTTAAAATTTAAATAAAATTCAATTACAAAGATTTCTGCTTAAAAACAATCAGTAAACAAATTTCTGTATTTTTTTTCACCTATGTCTAAGAATATGTATCAAATGCCTTTAAAGATAAAAAGAAAATTTTGGGAAATTTGTGCATATTTTTTTTCTTTTTAATTGTATATTTTTATTATTTATAAAAAATGATTTACTGGAAGCAGTTTTGCTTAAAATTGTGCTTGTAGATTTTAAAAATTTTAATTTATTTAAATTGCTTTATTCAATTTTATCACCTTTTATGCTTATTTTCGCTTGATTTAAGAAATTCTGTCTCAACACAATAACAAAAATATTGAAAATTTGTTCTCCAATGGAGACATTGTTTCGAAGAAATTCAAACCCAGAAATTTAATTAAAATTTATAGAAAATCTTCATGAAATTTTGAATTTGAAAAACCTAAAAGAATTTTTTAATCATTTTCGAAATTCTTTTCATTCAAAAAATTTCTTTAATGTTTCTCATTAATTTCTTGCTTTCTCTATTCCTTTCTATCTCATAAATTCCAACCTCATTTATCTTTTCTTTCTTTTACAAATAGAGGCAGTTTGATAAAAATTTGATGCTATAGCTTTCACGCTCTACAATGACTTCATTGGTGTTTCTTTTTAAATATGTAAAGCTGAATTAACTTTTTTAAGTTTTCAAACTTTTTTAGTTGATTTTTGTGGATTGGGAGAAATATTTTAAGTGACTAAAAATCTTTTAGTTATTTTTCAGCAGAGTTTTAAGAGGTTTAAAATTTTTCTTGTTTGTTTTTAAAAGTGTAAAAAACTTTAATTTTTTTGAAGTGAAATTTGTAAGAAAATTTTCAAAATTTAAATTACGGTCATCAGAAGAGTTCAAAAAAAATTTGCTTGAATTAGGCATTTCTTGTTTGCAAATTCAAAACGTAAAATTTTAATGAAACTTTTAAGGCAAACCTAAAATTTCTAGTTGTCATTCATAAAATTGAACCAAACAGAATGAAGGAAATTATGTTTTTATCCAAAATCAAAATAACAAATCTAAAATAGCAGTATAAAGAATAATTTCAAAAAATGTAGGAAATTAAGATAAGTATACAAATATTTTGAGTAAATTTAGAAACATTTCTTATTTTAAAACAAATTTACTTTTCATCTCACGTAAATCAACATAAAAAAAGCCTTTTTTATTCTCTTCTAAAAATTTAATCAACTAAAAAATTCTCTTGCATCATTTTGTTCTTTTTAATTATTTACCTTACCAAATTTCCATTTTTGTCAAGTCATGCAAACTGTTATCAACCACGAAAAATCTTCTTGAAAAAGTTAACACATTCTGCTATAATACACTTCAATTCAAGCCTACCATACAAATATGAATAATTCCAAATGTAAATTTACATGCTCATGGATGAAAAAAGAGCAAAAAAGCAAAGGCTGTTTATTCACTCACACATTTATGACTCGCTCTTTTCTCTTCGCCTCATAAAAACAGTTTTTTGACACTTTCGAATACTCTTGTGTGTCTATAAATTGTAAAAGACGTCAAATGATACAGAGTCCTACACTCAAGTCATTAATTTTTCACAGTCTACTGGAAATTTATGAGAAATAATAATTTTCAGTCACAACACACAAGCCACATTGTTAAATTTAAATGCAATGTTTTTGAAATGACTTTGAAGATTTATCAATGAGCTAAAACAGAATTTTTCTCTTAATTGAATTGAATTGCGATAATTTGGAAGTTGATTTTTTATGAAAATTATAAGCAATTTGTAATTTTTGTTTTTAGTCAGCAAGTAAAAGAAATAAAGAATTGAAAATTACGATACAATTAATGGCAAAAATTCATAAAATGCTAATATTTTCACTTAAAAAATTGTCATAAAGATAAAATTAAGTAAAATTGATTTTTTTCTTTTAAATAAACTGGTTGACTTTTAAGGAGACATTCTTACAGCTTAAAAACCGGTAATTTGAGCTTGAATTCGTTTTTAATTGAAATGAAATGAAAATTGAAATTGATTATGACTTCTGATCTTTTTCTTGAGAGCTTCATTAGAGTAGACTTTTAAAATTAAGTGAAAAAAATGATCTTGAATGTTAAAGATTTGAAGCATATTTTTGAAGATTGTTTTTAAAAATTTAAGTAAATTCAAAATTTTTAATGAAATTTTGTAATTGAAATTTACACTGAGTTTTAATAACTTTGAGTCATTGAATGATTGCTGCATGCAATCACAAAGTTACAGTTAAATCTAGTTTTTTAAACTAGAATTTGCATTTAAAAACCCATTTCGTTAAATTGAAAAAAAATTTGTTTATTAATTTCGTTTTTTCTTATTTTAAAGACTGACTACAATTTTAACACTTACGTTTTTTCGAAAGAAATTTTTAAAAATCTCTGATTTTGAAAATTTCTAAATCTTTTTCAGATTTTACTCGAAATTTTTTATTTTCAAGCAAATTCTTAAATATTTTACTTTCTTTCTTTTTATTCAAATTATCTCACTTATTTTTTTCTTTTCTACACATAACATTTTTTTTCCTAATCAAACATTAAATAAAACAAAAAAGAAGTCATAAGAGCATAATTTATGCATCAAATAGAAAGAAAACCAAATTCTTTCATTAATTTTTTGTTTTACCCTAAGAATAATAACAAAATTTTCTCATTAAGAATTCTCTGCATGGAATTCTCATGCAAACTTTAAGTCTAAAAACATTTTTTCTCCCCTTTTTTGCTCTTATCTTTCATGTTTGCAAAAATAAGAAAGAAAATTGTACACAAGAGAGAAAGAAAGAAAAAACAAGGAAACGCCCTTTTTGTCATCTTCTTAATGTCTTGCTTTTTTGCCTCATCTATTTATTTATTCATCATGAAACTAAAGAAAAATTCAAATAAGAGGAGAGTCAGCAAAAATTGAGGTGAATTGTCAATAATCATAATAATAAAAATTATTATTTTACGAACCTGTCATTTTATTTCTTTTTACATACACACACTTTAAAAGGCGGCAAAAAGTATTAAAAAATCAGCATTGATTTCACTAAAATGTCATAAAATGTTTTGTCTCCTTTTTTCTGTCTTTCTGTCGATTTGTCCCACACACTCTTTTAGTCATAAATGTCATGTCATGAGAGTTTATTGACGACGACATGAATGTGAGATTCAAATGCATAATTAATTGATATTCGACCGTTTCTGCTGCTGCTGACTGCTGCTCCATTATGTATACAATTTTTATATATATTTTTCTGTGTTGAATAAATTACCAAAAGCAAAAGAGCACGTCCATTTCGTGTATTGATGATAAGAACCAGTTTAGTGACATTCCACGCATGTCAAGTCAAGTTTCTATTTGTTGGTGTCGCAGTCGCACACTCACAATTTACTTTTTCACTACATTTTTTTACTCTCTGGCTAACAGAAATAAAAAGTTTGATAAAAATATTTGTATTATATAAGTGATGGAATGAAACTAAAAAGATTCAAATATTTTTTTTCTTGTCTTTACATGAGATATAAGAGAGAAAGAAATGATGCACACCATTGAGTAACGTTTTTACGCCTTTTTCATGATGGCTTCATACGCATTTATGAACTAATACAAATGCAAAAATTCAATGATGGCTGCTCGTGTAAAAGTTTTAGTCCAATAAGATTTTTTTCACTAATACAAAGAAATATTTTCAATGTGATACAGTGTAAATATACAAATTAAGTTTTTGTATTTGTGACTAAAAAAACTTGAAAGCTTTGTTTTAAAGCAGGAAACTTTTTCTCATCTCATTTGCTATCCCTTTCATTTTTTTCTCTCTTTTTCTCTTTGACGTTTGTTCGTTATGAAATTGCATCATTCACTCTCGCATAAATTTCCGTTCTGTTTTCATTTTTTTGAAATTCTCATTGCAGTAGCATAAGTTAAAAGTTTTTCGGTTTCTTCAATAGATACCGCTTTGTGTTCTTATATTTCTTTAAAGATTCTTTAAATATATAAAAAAAGGACAAAGATTGATTAAAGAAAAGGAAATTTTTATTAAATGAATTGAAATTTTGATTTTGAAAGAGAAAATATCGAACATTTAATTTGTAACTGATAAAATTAATTTTCATTATTGTCAGTTATGAAAATTGCAGAAGAAAAGGATTAAGGAAAAATTGAACCAATAATTTGATCAAAAAATTTCTGAGAAGATTTTTATGTAATAAAATAGATCAAGCACTAAAGATTTCGTGATATAAAACATAAAATTGCCATTGAAAATTTTACCCAACTAAAATTTTACTTGAGTCGAAATTTTTTAAGAGAGAGATGTTAGCAAGCAATTTTTTTTATTTTCATTAAAACCATTTGAAAAGTCAAGTGTTTTAAAATTTTTTTCTATGTCGTCCCATCTTATTTTTTGATCTTATAAGTAAAAAATTTCTTTTCTTTTCTATTTGTATTAAGAAAGACTATCATCATCATATATTCACACACCTAATTCTCTTAGGTCCCAAGTAAAATCTACCCAAAGTCAATTCAAGATAGAATATTGTAAATAGAAAGAGAAGAGAGAAGAAAAAAACTTTATTAATCAACAAGAAAACTTTCAGTAAAGAACGAAAAAAAACTTAATCAAGAAGTTGCTGTATCATTTATTAAGAAACTTTCTCTATTTGAAGCAAGAGAAGAGAGAACGTTGTAGGGATAAGATAGAATAAATATATTATATTTTAAAAATGAATATTTTGTCTGAATGCTAATATAAGTAAAATGAAGAAGGCATGCTTAAGATGTCTTATTAAAAAACTTTTTCTCTCTCTTTTCTAGTTTGCGTGCGTGAGAGACAGAAAAAAGAAACACTCTTGCTTTTATAAATGACGAATAATAATAATAATAGAAGTAGCAACATAAGGAGAATGTTATTAAAATGACACACAAATAAATGAATACAATTTTTTTTTCCTTTTTAAAAAAAGACTTTCTGCTGCTTCTGCTGTTATTGACATAAACCAAAAGTTAAACTTACACGAACATACTCTTTATCTTAGAATTATGCTTAGCATATCTTAATTTAAAATAAAAAAGGAGAAAAGAAGGAAAAATTCCATTTTGTGACTTTCACTATCTAATCGAATATAAGCAATTTCCATTTTTCAAGAACGTGTAGGGTTTAGTGAAAAAGACCTAAAATGTATAAACGTCGTATGCATATCTCACAAAAATATATTTTATGTTAGAAAAAAAAAATCTCTGCATTTTAGCATTCAACTCTCATATCCTTTTTGTTATTATTTATTCAATCTCAATATTTCCTTTACTTATATTCGCTCTTTTTCTGATATTTATTCAAATTTGAGAAAAATGTTTCTTTTTGATAATGATAAAAAATAATTTATTAATAATTTTTAGAAGGTGGAGAATTGAAGAACAGACTTCGAAAACTAAATTAACAATGATTTTAAAAAACGGTTATAGGGAATACGAAATTACTTTAAATTATTTTAAAAATCTAATTTATGTATTTAATATTTCATAATAAAATATATCAATTTTAAATCATTTGAAAATTTTTTTATAAATTTTTGAAATATTTTCTAAATTTAACAGCCATTTTAAATTTAAATCCAAAAATTAATATTTTTCTTCTCGTATTAAAAAACAATAAATTTTCCCACAATTAATTTAAAATCTTATCAATTCTTTTAATCTAAATTTAAACTCCCTTTCTATCTTTTTCTTCTTTAAAAAAACCAAAAATAGTTTCTCAAATTCTCACTCAATAACTATCAATCTTTATTTTATTTTAACTTTCTAAAAATATCAAATAAAAAAATCTCAGACTGTTCTTTTAAGATGTTTAGTTTTTTTTTCTCAAAGTTCAATGGCAACAAAAAAGAAGAAAAGAAAACCAGAATTTTTTTTGTTGTGTGAATCAGCCATTAGAACATTTCATAAACCTGGAACGAATTTATTCAAAGGAAAAATGCAAAATCAAGTTGATTAGAGAAAGATAAAAAAATTAAGTAAATTATTTAATTTTATTCAGTTAAGCTCACATAAAAATTGTAATCAATTTCGATATTTACAGTGCATAAACATGTGCCTAAATTACAACATTTAAGCGCTCACCATGCTGCCTTAATTAGCTCTACTAAATGAATTTATAAATAGTTGATTTGTGTCCAACAATAAAGGCAACTTTGCCGCCACTTCATAAATATTTTCAGCCATGTTTAATGACTTCAAACGAGTTATTCTTTTTTTGCTAAAAGCAGTTCTTTAAAGTGCTACAATCAATTATCTACATCATACTCATATATGAGAATGCATGCATGTAAATGTGGTTGTAGTAGAAGGTCAAAATAAACAAGCACAACAACAATAATCATAATCGTTGTAATAATCATTTTGAGATGTCAGTAACTTTACAGACATAGTAAATCAGACATGAAAATAAATAAAAAAGAATGAGAAATGAGAGAGAAGCGGCAAATAAACTGTGCGGGAGGCAATTCATAATAAATAATAAAAATGAACATTTTTGTTGTTTGGTAGATAATACTTGATGTCTAGGTTTTTTTTTGATATGTAAATTTTAGTTCCTTTGATAAATAATTGAAGTTTTACTAGAGTTGAATTTACAATGTTATGATTAAAAAAGAAAATTTTTAAAAAAAATAAAAACATTTAAAATGCAAAATTTTTATGAATTTTAAAAAAAATTTTTCAAGTTAAAAAATTTCAAAATTCTCAAAAAATCGATTTCAAAATTATTTGCTAATTTAAAAAATATTTTCTAAAAAGTCATTTTTGAATTTTCCAAAAAAAAAATATCTTTTAAAAAAGTCTTCTATGTTCTAACAAAAAAATTATTCAAATTACAGTCTTAAAATCCCAACAAAATTTTTTCAAAAAAACCATAACATAAATATGTCATTTATTATTGTTGTGTAATCCAATTACTTGAGGATTATTTATTGTAATTTCTTGTCATATTTTTCGAGTACTTTTTACTCTTCTCACGCATAAAATTTCAGTCATTGAACAAACATACACAAGCAAGAGCATGTTTGCGTGAAATATATTAATAACATTCCAAAATTAATTCTGACTAGATAGAAGCATGAATGTCTCAAATGAAGAAAAAAATGTCGTTTCTGCCAACACCGTCGGGTAGAAATGTGAATTTTTTCTCCTTCCTCTTTCATTTTGTTGCTGTTGTACTGCCACGTTTTCCCAATTAATATTTAGTGCTGTTGTAATTTTAAAAATATTCAAAAATTATTATTTTAAATTTTCCTGTGTTTGCGTAAAATTTTCTGAGCATATTTTAGAAATTATGAAAAGAAGCGTAAGGAAGTTGAGGTATAATAACAGACAGAATGTTGAATTCTTTTTATTCATAAATTCTTAATTTAGTAATGGCAGGAAAGGAAGCTAAATTATTATGATCGAATGTTTCTACACTGAAAAGAGAAATTTTAGAAAAATATAAAGAATTTTAGATTAAACAAATTTTTTTAAAAGCTTAATGATTCCATTTATAAAATTATCAAAAAAAAAAAAAAAATACAAAACTTAAAATTCAGTCCTTAATTTTCATCATTTAAAATTCTTTTTGTGTGCAAAAAAATCATATCAATCAAAGTTAAATGAACCAAAAGGTCTCTGACATTCGTTTCATCAATTTTAATTAATCTTTTATAAATAATTAAAAGAAATCATTATAGTCATATATTTATAGATTAAAGTCAGTGAATTGAAATATGACAAAAATGTTGTTTTGCACGTTTTATACAAAGACGAAGAAATTTATAGAAGATTTTTTTTGTTTATTAGAACGATAAATGTAAACAATTTTCGTTGTCGTTGTTGTCATTGATTTTTATTACTTAATGAGAGAAAAAGTTTTTTAGTTAGTTGTTGATCTGGAAAGAGTTTATCTAGTTTTGTTTTTGATTTAACAAAGAATTTTAAAAATATTAAGTGTAAAATTGTGAAAGATATGAGACAATTAAAAGTTTTAATTTAAAACAATTTTTTTTTAAATATTCTTTGATTTTTATATAAAATTGATGGTCAATTTATGGGCCACAAAAAATCGGGAAAAATATCAATAGATACTTATTTTTAATAAAATTTTGTTTATTATAATGGATAAAAAACTAGTGATCTGCAAAAAAAATTAAAAACTTTAGGTTAGGCCATAGTTCATAAAAAGTCAACCGTCATTGGTTTAAGATATTTAAAATGATTCAATGGAATGTTTTTATTTGTCTTTAAGGTAAAATCATTTAAATTTTATACAACGTAATATTTATAATTTATTGAAAGATCACAAAGTTGAATTGAAAATATTAAGTTTTCTGAAATGAGTCAACTTATAAAGTTCGAAATGATTGTACTCGGAACAAAGGGTTTCCAGGTTTTGGTATACACTTTTAATCGGTTTTAGGTTCAGTTTAATGAAACAAAGTTTTACATTTTCTTAATTCATACAAATTTTAAAATTTCCGTTCTGGCGATTCAAATTTAAATTTTCAGATTTTTCAGACATAGACATTCTTTTCAAATAAAATTAAGAATTAAATCTTTTATTCTCTTATTTTTTACTTATACGAAAAAAGAATTCATTTAATTAGCATAATTACAATTCTAAATTATAACTTTTGATAAAAAAACAAAATTTCAATAAAAGAATACACGGCAAAGTTTTGTGCTCGTGTATTAAATAAACATTTTTTTCTGAGCCAACAAACAAGAATAAAAAAGTCTCAAGTTATTAACATTGTTTGCTATCTTCTTGCAATTTCTACAAACTATCAAAAAAAGAAAAACTAACAAAAGAGGCAAAATTTTTCTTTTTATTTCAGTGAAAGAGAATTTTTTCTCACTTTTTCCCTTTTTACAAATTTTCATTTAAACAACGCCAATCTAACTTTTTTTTCCCCTTAATAGCGTCATTTACTTCGTCTTTAGATAACCACAAAAATTTCTTTTTTTTCTTCTGCTCATTCGGTTGAGAAATGTAGCAGATTACGTTAGACTGATAGACGTTGATTAAATTTTTTTCTCATCTCATCTCTAAGGCAACATCCTTTTGTTTAAAAAGCTATAGTTGGCAGCCACCTTCGATATTATTAAGGCAGGAAATATTCAACCATTTTTCACCCTCGACATGCACACAAAATATGTTTAAATTGTTGCCATTTCAGACAAAATTTTCCTTGTATTTCCCAAATGGCAAAAAAAATTCTTTACCTTCTTGGCGATTTCTGTCTATATATTCGGAGGGTTGCAAAACATTCTTTTTTTTAAACTGACTTAAATTTTTCATGAAATTGCTTAGCAAGCGAGAAAAAATATTTGTCGGAAGGGAAATGAGTTTTTTAGGGGTTGCCACGCAGGTAAGCAAGTAGTAGTAGTAGCAAGATATGATGATACAATAAATAAACATTCTATACATTCATCCATCCCACATTAATGAGTTTTTCTGCTCTTTTGCTTTTGCTCTCACTCATGTGAGTGTAATTTAGTTGAGTAAAAGGGCAAATGGACGAAAAGTAAGCAACAATAAATTGCAGATATAGATGGAAAGTTTTTTGAATGAAAAAAAAAATGAAAAAATGAAAGGGTTTATATAATATTTTTTGGAATTTAGAGTTTTTAAATATAGTGGGTTTGTAGAGTTTTTTAAATTTTTTTTGTCTAAACGAAATTTAGCATTTAAAATAAATTCTTTTTAAAGTTTGAATTAAAAAATAAAAAATCAGTAATATTAACCGTCAGTGACGTGTTAAAAGCGCATGCATTTTCCCGCAACCAGATTAGTTTTGTTTCAAAATTCATTGAAAGTTTCAAAAAAAAACTTTTTACGGCTTTTTGAAATCTGTACAATTTAAAACATACACTTGGGTCTAAATATCCAAAAACTACTTCTGACATGTTTTCTCGACGTTTCATGACATTTTAAGACTTTTGGATTGAAAAAATTTTTTGTTCCATGTGATGGACATCCACCACATGCATGCCCTTGGGTCAACACCAATGTAAAAACTTTTTATGCCATCTTATTGTACGCTTCAAGACCTTTCCAACGAGTATAAATATGCCTATATTTGGAAAATTTCGATTTTTGGTCCATGTGATGCACCTGTGCGGCACATGCATAGACTTGGAATAAAATGTCCAAAATCATTTTTGACATTTTTTTTTCTATGTTTTATGATATTATAAGATTTTTTGGTGAAAAAAGTTTTTATGGTCCATGTGGTGGACGTCCACCATATGCATGCCATAGCTCGGCATGGAGAACGAATCTCGCGGAAAGCTTCCGTTACACCGGTCTCATAGTCAGAACCAACAGATTGGTGCAAAAAGTTTGGTAAAAAACCGTTTTTGGAAAGACTAGTTACGAAGACAGACAGACAGACAGACAGACAAAGTGGGCACAATAGCGCCTTTTTAGCGCATTTTCCATCAGATTTAGAAAAAAAGCGCTATTGTGCCCACTTTGTCTGTCTGTCTGTCCGTGTGTCTGTCTGTCTGTCTGTCTGTCTGTCTGTCTCCGTAACTACCGTCTTCCCTCGGATATAAGAGCCATTCCTTGTATTTGAATCAAGCAAAAATGAAAATTTTCCAAAAATTTGATTTTTGCTTCGAATAGAAGGAAAAATTCAAATATAAGGAACGCTTTTAAAAAAACCGTTAAAAATCTATTTGTATTTTTAGCAACATTTTATTTTCTTCAACATGTGACGATTAATTCAAATACATTTCAAAATATATATTAAACGACATCTATCAAATTTAATCTTGCAATTTTAATATGAAATAGTCATCTAGACTAACTAATTCCATTTCATCTTTATCGTTTGATCCAAAGATAAGCTCTTCCAAAACTTCACAATGAGAATTCACTTTTGTTATTTTGATAATCATGTTCTCCATAGAGCTAATAATATAATATCGATGAATCCTTCAATTAGTTGACCACTTTTCATCAATTTTTTATCATGACTATCTAATGTAATATTCCATTTTGTGTTAATTTCATTTTCTACTTTAATAACATACAGTTCAATCCATGTATCAAAATCAACTTGACTATTTTCTTCTTATGCAAGCATTTGTAAAAGCTTGTCGATGGTGAAGTTGTATCTTGAATAGGATAAAAATAAGCATCTTCATCTATTAATATTTGCTTTTCATTTAAAAAAATATTTGATTTTCCTCAACCCATGTATCTTGATTTTCACATGTAAGCAGATTCTTTAATGGTCCATGCAAAGAATTCCAATTATTTTCAAACGATCCAATACCACAAACTAAAAAAGCTTTTTCTATCATTTCTTTTGAAACATCATTAGTCCAACTTTTAATCCATTCAACGGCTTGCGTATGTGATGGTGTTTTTAAATTTCCTGCTTTTGTTTTAAATTTTTTCAAAATTTCATGTTTTGACTCGGATATAAGAGCCATTCCTTATATTCGAATACAAGGACCACTGGTCCTTCTATTCGAATACAAGAAATGGCTCTTATATCCGAGGAAGACGGTAGTCTTTCAAAAACGGTTTTTTACCAAACTTTTTGCACCAATCTGTTGGTTCTGACTATGAGACCGGTGTAACGGAAGCTTTCCGCGAGATTCGTTCTCCATGCCGAGCTATGGCATGCATATGGTGGACGTCCACCGAATGGACCATAAAAACTTTTTTTCACCAAAAAATCTTATAATATCATAAACATAGAAAAAACATGTCAAAAATGATTTTTGGACATTTTATCCTAAGTGTATGCATGTGCCGCACAGGTGGATCACATGGACCAAAAATCGAAAATTTCCAAATATAGGCACATTATATACTCGTTGGAAAGGTCTTGAAGCGTACAATAAGATGACATATAAAGTTTTTAGATTGGTGTTGACCCAAGGGCATGCATGTGGTGGATGTCCATCACATGAACCAAAAAATTTTTTTCATCCAAAAATCTTAAAATGTCATGAAACGTCGAGAAAATATGTCAGAAGTAGTTTTTGGACATTTAGACCCAAGTGTATGTTTTAGGTTGTACAGACTTCAAAAAGGCCGGAAAAATTTTTGAAACTTTCAATGAATTTTTAAACAAAACTAATCTGTTGTGGAAAAATGCGCTTTTAACACGTCACTGACGGTTAATATTACTGATTTTTTCAAAATCTGATGGAAAATATAGGCATATTTATACTCGTTGGAAAGGTCTTGAAGCGTACAATAAGATGGCATAAAAAGTTTTTAGATTGGTGTTGACCCAAGGGCATGCATGTGGTGGATGTCCATCACATGGAACAAAAAATTATTTTCATCCAAAAGTCTTAAAATGTTATGAAACGTCGAGAAAACATGTCAGAAGTGATTTTCGGACGTTTGGACCCAAATGTATGTTTTAGGTTGTACACACTTCAAAAAGGCCGGAATAAATTTTTTTGAAACTTTCAATGTATTTTTAAACAAAACTAATCTGTTGCGGGAAAATGCGCTTTACGAATTCCATTTTAAATTTGTTAAAGTTTAGTATAAAAAACGTTTACAAATTCTGTTTCAATAAACGATTGAATTCTTTTTCAAATTCATAAAATCCGTTGAAAAAACATTTATTTCAAAATGTAAAAATTTTCGTTAAAATAAAAATTTCTGTCAATTTCTGTTTAAAAGAATGGTATTTGAACAAGATAGAGAAATAAGAAAATAACAATAATCATACATTTATATATGTCTTTCTTCTCTCTTCAATTCCATTCTTTTCTGTCTATTCTTTTTTTTCGATTCATATACAATACCGTAAAGAAATTTTGTCAAATAAAATATTATAAGAAATGGTTATAGCATTGCAACTATAAACATTCCCAAAAATTTCTCTTTCTTTTTTGTTCTATTTATCTATTCCCCATAATAAATATTTATGTGTGTCTTATATTAATAATATACGTGCGGATTTCATTCTCAAGATGTGACCTCCTCCTTTTATTTCTTCTATTACTCTTCAATTTCAATTTTGCTTCTTTCTCTCGTACTCTAATCTAATGTAGGAATGATATTGATGATGATTGTTTGGAAGAAATTTAACATGACCAGAAAAAAGAAAATTTCAATTTCAGCATGTGCTGAAGTTAATCGAGCACAACAAAAAATTCATTCGATTAGATCAAAAAGAGAATTTTTTCCCAAGTCCATTCAGACATTTTTTCCATCTTCAGTCGATTATCAATTGTTTATCTCAATTTCAATTAGCAAAATGTTTCTTTAATTAGCTCAAGTCAAAATGTCAAAAGTAAAAGAGCGTCGACATTTCCATATGTGCAACTGAAATTGATTTTTTCCATTATTTGCCTCTCTCTAATTATGCTGAATCACAAATATTGATGGGCGAACATCGAAAGAACAATTTATGTCATTGTCATCAAGAACAATGGCTGAAAATAATTTTGTGAGTTCATGTGTGGGTAGAAATGAAGAAGAAAATTGATGCAATAAATTTATTTTAAATTTACTTAAGCACACACGCAACATGCTGAGAATTTTCTTATTTAATGTATTTTTGCAATAATTTTCAGATAATAATGAGTTGATTAAAGATAGAAGGAATAAAATAATGATTTAAATATGTGACAAAGAAAATAAAGAAAGAGAATTTCAAAACATTTAGGGTATTTTTTGTAAAATTAGAAATGGTAAAATAATTTTAAATTTAATGATTAATTTTTATAAAAAGAATTCAGCAAAAAAAGTTTAACAGTTATTTTAGTTATTCAAGATTGAATTGACTTAATTTTCTACTTTTAATTTTCAATTTTAACAACAAAATTAATGTCTCAACCTTGAAAATTGTTTTAAGCTTTCTAGACAAATTAAACATTTTTTGAATAAAACTTATTACCAATTTTTTTTTGAACAAAATTTCATTTTATTTTAATTTCTAAACTAAGTAAAAATGTTTATGTTGCAAAATACTTGGAAACTTTCAACAAACAATCAAAAATTTGGATTTTTTATTTAATCAAAAACAATTTCCATGCAAGATGTAAGTCTCAAAATTTCTTCTTCTAACGATCTAATTTTCAACTCAAATTCTCTTTTTAAATTATTAATTTTTTCATCATGATCTGTCAATGTATTTTGAACTTCTTTCATTTCATCTTTTAAATCACAAACTACATCTTCAATTCTTCTTTCACTGCATGTTAAATTATTTTCTGTAGTTGTTGTTGAAAATTCATCATCGAAAAAACAATTCTCTTGTAGTTCATTAATGAGTGCAATTATTGCTGTTTGATTTCTATTATTAACATTTCGATTAATGCAGGGATGATTTGTAAAAGCTACCCACTCTAGTTGTGTGACATTAATTGGTGTAAATAAATCTCGACCGACTCGCTCAAGCATTCCAGTTCTAAATCGAACAAGACGCATTTTTGGTGTGTTTTCAAAAAGTCTACTTGAAATAGTCGTCAAATTTGAGGTATCAAATGTAAGATATTCTAAATCTGGAAATTCATTAAACTCGTCACCATGAAGTTTAGTAATTGCTGTTTGGTGAATATTTATAGCGTCCGTGTTTGGGAAAAAGTTTATAAAACCTTGAGGAACAAAGTTCAAAATTCTATTGCCTACAATATAAATTCCTTTTACATCATTATTGTTTCTGCCACTCATATGCGTTCCTGTGACATTTGTAACTGTATTTCCTGATGTGAGTGTAACAATTGTTGTTAGACACTGATAACTTTCACCAAGAACATTATGACCGAACATTCTGTATGAACAGTTGATTGTAAAAGATTTGGCCATATCAAAAATAACCAAAAACACAAATAAAATTGTTAACTTCATTTTGAAAATAATTTTACTTTTAAACTGAATTGTTTAATGAATAATATTGGCTTTTTATATTAAACTTCATATAGAAAAAAAAAGATTTTTTTATCTTAAGAAATTGAAATTTTATCAATAATATTCTGAATGATTAGTTAGAACATCAATTAGCATTTATCTTATACTTTCAAAAATGATTGATTTTTTAAACTAGATTTTTCTAGGAAAAGAATAAAAATTAATACTAAATCAATCTTAATAACTGTCAAAAGATAAAAGTACACTTTTAAAGAAAATTTTTTCCAATCTTGTTTATACTAGCTTTGAACCAATGACTGTCATTTTTTATAAGACTTTCTAGACAAATACAAGATTTTGTAAAATTTCGACACTTTTTATACTGACATTATAATAAAACTATACTCAAATATTTGTTTATGCAAAATATTAGAAGGTATTTTTTTAATCTTGTACAAAATAATGTATTTCATTTTTTAATGACTTTATTTTTTTTAAAAAAAGGTCTTTTTAAAGTCCAAAAATTATTGCGAATTTATTATTTTTATACTTAATAAATCAGATTAGATTACATTAAGAACTTTTTCTCTATAAAAGTTTGTAAATTTGATTGATCAAAATTTCTTCAGAAAATTAGATTAAAACGCGTATGAAATGATTAATTAATAACAGTGCGTTTTCAAACTGTATAAAAAACATTCATTTTGATTAATTTCTTTAGTCTTAGCTTTCATTTTGAGCAATATGAAAGGTTTAATTTTATTTTTCGCTTTTGTGATTTTGAATAATTTCAATTATTTAAGTTCTTTTACAATAAATTGTAAATATCGAGAAAATTCACTTGATATCATCCACAAAGTTTATCAATGTGATACTACAAACATCCCACTTACATCAGGAAATAGAGTTACAAACATCACAGGAACTCATTTAAGTTTAAAAAGCAATAATGATGTAGACTCAATTTATATTCAAGGCAATTGGACATTAAACTTCATTCCTCGAGGTTTCAGCAACTTCTTCCAGAATATAAAAGCATTCGATATTTATTTTACAGTTTTAACTGCACTTCATGGTGACGAATTTGATGAATTTCCAAATTTAGAGTTTCTAAGCTTCTGGCAGTCAAATTTGACGACAATTTCAAGTAGACTTTTTGAAAATATTCCGCATATGGTTTTGATAAATTTTGGCCTTACTTCACTTCGACATGTTGGTCATGATTTATTTGCACCACTTGATATTTCAAAATTACGAAGAGTAAATTTTTACAACAATATTTGCATAAATTATGGAGTTCGTACTGCCTATCCAGCTGCAATAAATTCACTTATCAATATTTTAAGACAGCAATGTCCATTTTATAATGAAAATCTTACAACTACAACTGCTTTGACTACAACAACAGAAATAAATTTGACATGCAGTGACAAAAATATTGAAGATTTAGTTTGCGATTTAAAAGCAAAAATCAGTTTTTTGGAAAATAGATTATTCAGAATGGCCACATGCATGTTAAGAAATTAATTTTTAAATTTATGATCTTAAAATTTGAATTCAAAGTAAAAATTTAAATTGCATCAAATAATTTTCGAATCTTAATGTCACAAAAGTAAAAAATATTCTTCAATAAAGAATTTTGATAAAGTATACCAGTCTGCTGCTGCTGCTATTTCTAAATAAAATCTCATAAAATATTATCGAAAAAAAATTTTTCTCCATTTTCGGCTTCCTTTCATTGCATTTTGTTTCTTGGAGTGCCATCGAATTCTTGTGGTTTTTATCCCAATAATAATGATGATGATTCCCAAAGGAGTGTCTCCACTCACGATCTTATGCCATAAAATATAGAGAAAAATGTTTTGTGTCATTCTGTGTGCATGCATGCAATTGTGCCGCCGACATAAGAATTCTCTTTCATTTTTTCAATATAAACAATTTACAAAAATGGAAATCCAATTAAATAAATTGAGAAAGAGCAGAATGAAAGATACGCACGAATGAGCAAACTATTTCATTTCCGAACCCTAAAAAATATTTTTTTACATTTCATTTCCAATTTCTTGTCTATCTTTAGAATCTCTAACCAATATTCAAAGAAAAAAATTTTTGTTGTGTTGTTGACAGGCTCAAGTTAGATGTGAGATATGAGTAATAAAAAAAAACTTTCACCAATTGATTGCCTTGGAAAAATAAACAAACAAAAGCAACCCTTTTAGAAACCCGGAAGAAATTTTTTCTTTTACTTTCTAAATAATAGGAAAGGATTGAATAGACTTACCTAAAAGTGAGAGACCATGAAACTTGTTTACTTTCACTTCTTTTTCTTATTCTTTTGTTGTGTAATTTTATGAGCCTCCCGCAATAAATGCAGACGAGGCCTTCACCTGAGGAAATATTTTTTTGCTTACTTCATTTCATAATTATGGTGAAGCTTCTTTCATACGTAAGAAAAAAATATTGTATGTAAAATTTTTCCTAATGGGATTTGATATTAAAAAGGAAAGAAAATTTCAATTTCTTTTTCTTAAAACATGAATAAAACAAAGCTACCGAAAGTCTACATTAAAAACTAAAGTCAGCATAAAAATTGAGTAAATAATTACTGAAATATTTGTGATTGAATTCGAAAAGACGAAAATAGACAGAAAATTAGAAACGTTTACCCTAGTCAAAAATCAAATTAAATTTTAATTTCAGTTAAACAATTCTCAAATTTAAACAAAAAAATTAAATTTTAATAAGAAGAACTCACTTTTTATGTCCGACCCCTTCAATTCTTCTTTCACAACATTCCCGCATTGTGTGTGTGTTTATGTGTATATTGAAAAGCCATTTAGGTTGATATTAGCATATTTTTGAAGTTTACATCGACAAAATAGCATGATATTTTGTCGATTTCGTGCACGGCAACTACCGAGTGATGCTCAATGCCTATATATTGCCCTCATTGCTGCTACTCATGTGTATATACAATAAGAGAGTCGCAGTTGTTTTGTTATTGCTTTTTGCAATAATTCCATTCAAATTGGTTGACTTAGATTTTTTTTCTTACCTCAGAGATGCCTTTTGCATAATTCTCTGCTACTGCTACATTGTTGCTATGATGCGCGTATGGAATTCTCAACTAAACATCAGTTGGTACACAATTGCCATATTGCAGACTTAAATTACCATTCACTGAGCGAGGCAGAAACAGATAGAGAAGAAATATGTTGATAGACGGTATTTTTTTCCTTTTTTCTGCCATAGCAGCAGCTTATTATTAAAATTAGTATTCTCGTCATGTTTCTTTTTTAACTTTACCATATTTTTTGCTGTTTCTATCTTTTTCTGGTGTGTGTCATGACAACACGAAAAATAAATAAAATAATAGAAGAATTTTTTTGTTAGTTCATGGGACACAAAATGAGAAAAATTACAATTATTACAAGTGCAATTATGGTTTATTATGAAGATGATATTTTTTCTGTGTAGTTTATTGGCTTACCTTAAATTAATTAATTTTTTTTGTATACTGTAATTGTAAATTATTGTTTAATCAGGCAAAAAATTATAAAAAAACAGTGTAGTATACGCTCAATAAATTTTGTTCTTTAAGATTTGAAACTTATTATATTTGGTAAACTGAAATATTATAATTTAATTTCTAAATATAAAATGACAATTCACTTATTTATATTAATGGCGTTAAATTATAAAATAAACTTTCATGGATATATTAACCAAAAGAGACCAAATTTCTTCCCTTCTTCTATATAATAAAATCATACAGCCATCATCAAAACTCACAAAACATTATATCATAAAAATTTGTTACAAATCATCCATAAAATTGCTTAACCTACACAACACTCTCTGTTAATGTCAAAATAAACTGAAAACTTAAACCTTTGTGAATAAACCAGTCGCAAACTACTGTGATTTTAAAATGCAAAAGAATTGGATTTATTTACAATAGTTTTTGAAATTAAAAGCTTTTTTTAAAAAAAGTACAAAAGAATACATATACATTTTCAGAGGATATATTAATATTATTAAACAAGATTTGAATTCAAATATTTCAAATTCTAAATTATTTTTTAAATTTTAATTCTTAATAATCTTTTAACAAGTTTTCAATAAAAGTAACAAAAAAATCTAATTAAAGCATCTTTAACAAAAAATGTTTTCAACCCCAACGTTAAATGAGAAAAACATAAATTGCCATTTACACAGGCAGGAGAGAGAGTGAAATGGGTGCGTGTCTGTAGCACGTACAAACGTACAACATCAGTTCACACACCAAAAAAACACTGAGAACTGTTTTATACAAAAATGGAATAAAAAGAGATTTTTTTGTTTCATAAAAAACATGCGCGTTGCTAAAAATCTATAAAAGATTTTTTCCTCTTCTCTTCTTTTTTTTGCTGCTGCTGACGTTGTTATATATATAAAAATTTTATATATTTTTAAATCGATATTTTTTCTCTCTCTTTGGCTCATTTATTGCTGCCCGGTTTTTACAACTTATCGATCTTGAATCTTATATAGTAAGGAATTTCATTTCATTTTCTACTTTGTTGGAATTAAAAGGATAATGTGAAAGATACATTTTTTCTCAAGATAGGGCAAAAAATAAAAACTTTCTGCCTTGCTGAAAAAGTATATAAAAATATTTTTCCTTTTTTACATCATCGAAATATATAAAGAGAAAACGCCCAGTTTTCCTTTCAATTTCATATCAGATTACAAAGAATTAGATGTGTCTGCTGTTTATTCTAGTCATAGTTTTATGACTTCATTTTGAATATAAAAGAGTCCAAAAAGAAAACTATCACATGAATAAATTTCTACTGAATCTTTGGCGAAAACTAGATCTCCTGTTCGGAATTATCAATTTTATATGGCACGTGATTGTCATTTTTAGCGCATTTTTGGAACAACAATGCAGCTTATACATTCACTTTGGCTGGCTGTTCGGTTGTTCGGTCGGGTGTCCCTCTGAGATCTCGAAAACTATAATAACTAGCGACTTCCGGTTTTTTGTGTTAGATTTGTGCTTAAAAGTTAGTGGCGCGACGCTTATTTATATTTCTGTCATTAGTCATATAACTTGGGAAATTATGAATTTAATTTCCATATTGAAATTAATAAACAAAATTTTTTTCGCGAAGTTGAATGCGATCAAAAAATTTTTTCAGCTGCGCGTAGCCAACTTCGCGTATTTTTGAATTTGATCGTTATTTTCAAATCAACAAATTTTATAATAAAGACGATTTCGAGAATTTTAATAGATCAAAATTATTAGCAGCAATTACATTACTCGAGTTTTCATAAAATATAATTCTATATGAAAATGTAAACAAAACAAAAAATAGCTGCTAAATTCCTAATTGACTGCTATTTGCTACTACTTAAATTTCAATTATTTCATTCGAATTCTCACAAATCTTACAAATGAAATTTCTAATACATTTGAAATTTACTTCAACCAGTAAATTCTATCACATGAATCTGTTTTACAAACGCATCTAATATTTCTGTAATTGTTGTAAACTCTGATCTAGGCACCAAAAATGCGCTTAAGTACACCGATCTGCAACACGGGTACTTGGTCACTGGTTTTGCAAAAGAATTAAAATTTTGTTTAAAAAATCATTTAAATTTGGGAAAAATTGCAAGAGTGCAGAATTAATTATTAATTAACTAGATAGTTTTTTGAAAAAACAAATTACTTTTGACATTAGACATTAAATTTCATACTTGTAAAAGTTTTAATTTTTAAAATTTTTTAGTATTTTGCTGTGGTTTTGTTTTTTTGCCAAAAAAAAATTTAAAAAAATAGTTTAAACACACCATGATGCACAAACCAATTTGTTTATCAATATAAAGATTAATATTTAAGATTTTACTTACTTTCAATTTTAAAACCTCAATGATAAATTTTTAATATAAAACTAAGACATGCGCCATTCTAAAATATCAAATATTTCTGCATGATTTGCATAAGCAATAATCAGTAAAATAAACTCATTGAAAATTAAATTTACAGTACAATGTTTTTCTAAGTACTTTTCTCTCTCTCTCATCAATTTGTGTTCGCGTGTACAATCGATTTATACAAATTGTTTGTTTTGCAATTCAACAATAATAATTGACTCATTTGAAGTAAATTACAGCTATTTATTGACTCGCAACTAGGTTAAATGAGGAATAATAAAAAAATTACATTGTCTTCCTACATTCACTTTCGTTTTTATAATTAACTAATTTATATCGTGCTCAAAATGTCTTTAAACTTCTTTTTATTCCTCTGAGTGTTTTAACTTGCTCATACTATAAAACTTTGTACATAGACTACTCATATACATGTGTATCTTTTTAAATGGCAATATTTTTTAATTAATTCAATCGTACAACCAGTTTATGAGCACAATAGCACTAAAGGCTTTTATAGCCATCATTTAAATGATATTTCTCGCTTATATTCATGTCTGCATTTGTATTTGTTATTTGTATAGCTGTGATTGTTTTTATATAAATTTATTGCATTGCGTTAAAAATTTTTATTTTATATTCTTAAAGAATGACTGCAATTTGTGATGATGTGATCTCATTTTTTATTGTGTGTGAAATTTTAATGAAAATACTTTTGTTTAAAAATTTATTTGATGATAAATTATTGAATTGGAGAAGATCGCAGAAACTGTGATTAAAAGATTTTGTTCAAAAAGTTACAATATTAGAAAAACAAATCAACTTCGAAAAATTTTAAATTAGTCTAAATCAAAATTTGTTGGAATTCTTTATCTTCCACTACACAAATGATACTTTATTTTTACTTCCATGACTATCGAAAAAAAAACCAAATTTCCATTTTGTTATCTGTGTGGTTAAACTCACAAAATCAAAAATTTAATGTTCAATTATAAAGCATTGAATTTCAAATTACTCTTTTTTCTATCACATTGCACTATAATGTCTCCCTTGAGTGTCGTTTTAAAAAAATAATTTAACTGACTATACATATATATTGCAACATGCTATTTTGCTTTCCCTTTCTCTTTCTTTTCACCTTTCATATTTTATTTTATGTGTGTGATAGAATAAATATGGGAAAGAGAAAGGAAAAAATGTCTGCCTCCATAGCAACCAATTGTTGTTAAATAACTGCTTTTTTGGTACCTTCCTTGTTTCATTCTACATTTCACAATAAAAATACTTAATTTATTAGAAATTTTTTAATTAGCATATTTTCGTTTGGTGGTCTTCCTTTCTTTTTAATTATGATTGAATTTTTTGATTTTTAATCCTTATGACTATGTTAAGAGAAAAATAAAGTTATGAAAAATATTATAATATTTCTTAATTTTTTAATTGAAATTCTCTGAAGATGCAGTCAAAATATGAACTTACTTGATAACAGTGTTGTTACGAAGGTGCCTACGACCTACGTGCCTTCGTAGTTTACCTACAACTTCGCCTTCGAAGGCAATTGCCTACGCGAAGGCACTGCCTACGAAGGCGAAATTTTTTGCCTTCGCCTACGACTTTTGCCTACAAAGGCAAAAAACTAAGCGAAGTCGTAGGCGAAAGTGCGAAATTTTCGTAGACCGTAGGCAACTTCGCGTAGTTTTTTGCCTTCGTAGGCAAAAGTCGTAGACGAAGGCAAAAAATTTCGCCTTCGTAGGCAGTGCCTTCGCGTAGGCAATTGCCTTCGAAGGCGAAGTCGTAGGTAAACTACGAATAACAACACTGCTTGATAATGATTTTTTTATGCTAATAAGAAATATCTAATAAGAAAAAATTATTTGTAGTTATTATGACAGTTTTAGAAGTTTAAGCTGATAGGATTTTTTTTGCAAAGATGTTCAGTATTGAAGTAATGAAGTTAAATTAATAAAAAGATTTTGTTTAAAATGATTACATCAGCTCTATAATATACAACAATTGTCATACAAGGTTTGAAATTTAAATTCTTAGAATTAAATTTAATTATTGATTTTTGATATTTTGATTGCAAATCTTGAATTTTAACAAAGTATTCAAAATAAAAATTGATTTCTAATACTTTAATTGAAAATTTTATCAATTGTTTCTTGTGTCGTTTAAAATAATGTTCAATATCAATCTTAAATGTAAAACTTCATAAAAAAGACCAATAAAATATAATATAAAATGAAAATATTTTCTTTGCCAAAGGTCGCAAAACTTTTGTTAAATCATATCTATAATTAGAGAAAATAATTCAAAATGATATTTTGAACGAGCTAAAAGAGAAATTTGCACAAATTAAAGACCTCACACATTTACATTCGTGAAAACCCATTTATAAATTTCGAGAACGAAATTTCAGGTTTAGACACTGAAAAAAAAAATCAATATAAAATACTTTCCTTTTGTTATTTTATTTTTAGTAGATTTAGAAAGCAATCAAATGATTTTTTCTGTAGCCACGCTGCCTTCTTACTATTTTTAAAAGTTTTCCTAAATTTTATTTAAAAAGTACTAAAACACTTAAGTTAAATTAATGCATAAATTGAATATATAAAAAAATATGCTTTATAAATCCATAAATAGAAATTATAATTTTTTCTAAATATTTATTCCTTGACATATATTTCATCTCTTATCACAAAACTGTCTCATCTGCTCAAAAATATTTTTTAATTTTTACAAATTTCTCTTTCACAACATTTTTCAATAATGAAGAAATTTCTCAAACATTCATCGATGATGATGATGATGACATTAAAACTCAGCTATAATAAAACTTTTCAGACGTAATCATTAAGTCACTGCATTTAATTGGACAGTTTTTTTCAATTTATTGCGAAATAAAAGAATCTGATTAGAATTTTTAAATTTTTTGCACATACAAAAAAACTAAAATGTGTGAGAACTCTATAGAAACTGCATGAGGCATGAGCACAATGCCATCTGTTGAAAAACTAGTGAATTTTTTTTTCTGTTTTTGAATACAAATAACTAAAAGAAAGAATGCTATACAAGAATTTTTCCTCTTTTTATTGGAAATTTTTTATGTATACAAAAGAATTTAATAAAAAAATTTTGATGTAAGATTTGTGGAATAAAAAAGAAGATTCTGCTGTCAGTGCTACCTCTTGTTACGTATACTGAAGGTAAATCCGGACAGATAAATAGCACTCAGGATACATTCAGTATACGTACACGAAGTTGCATCTTCTCATCACTTCTTGACCACTACCATTATCATCTATCAGCATGCTTGGTAAGTTTGACCTGAAAATAAAGGACAAAAATGAAAATTTCATGTCTAAGAAAAATTACAATTACATCAACATTCAATTTAATTGATTGCGTGAGATCAAAAAATTACTAAATACAAAGTGTTTTTAAGGAACATCTCTTAAGTATAATTTTGTTGTTTTTTATCATAAATAACCAATCTATAATAAAAGAAAGTTCTTTGCTCTCTTGCTCTCCTTGAAATGCAATTAACATTTTAATAAGAAAAAAGAACAAGAAAAGAAAAGAGAAAAAAATTCCATTTTCGGTTATGAGATTACCCAGGAGAAATTTATAAATTTAGGGTTGCAAACTTTGGTTAGTTTTTGATTATGAAAAATTAAATTCAATTCAAAAACATAAGTGTAAAATTTGGAAATTATTTAAAGAAATATTTCCCAATGGTAAAAAGTTCAGTTATTACTCAAATTTTTCTCTTTACACTGTTGCAGCTCCTGCATAATCTTCATTTTATCGCGTACAATCAAATTTACATAATATGCTTTTTTGCTAGCTCAAACAACAAACACAAGAAAGAAAACTTACTTCTGTTGTTTAGCGTTCATTTTGAATTAAAATTGAAAAGATTCAGAAAATAAGAGAATGACACGAAGTTAGAAAAAAAGGTTTTTTTGCATATTTATCTCTACCATCATCAGCATTTTCTCATTCATTCATTCATTCATGCAACAGCAGTGCGGCAGACGCCGAAAGAACCCTTAGTAGCAGCCAGCAAAAAAAATTATTATCATCATCAATTTCACTCTTTCTCTCCTATTCTTTTTCATGCTTTCTGGCTTATTTTTATTTATGTTGCAATGATCATACCCATTTAACATGATTTGTAAATCACATGAGACATTGTCTACATACTCTATGCATTGCATATATGTACGTGTATATGTAAATATAACTTCTGTCTGAACAGGAGAGAATTTTTTTTCTCAAGAGTAAGCGCGTGATTTTATCGATTTTTAGACATTTTAGAAAGTAAAAAAAGGAGCAAAATTTTTTTGTTAGTGAGTGAGATTTTCGGAAGATGCGCGTTAGTGACTTCGACCATTGATATTGAAAATTTTGTCCATATTTTTAATAACGAATTTTTTTCTCTTCCCCTATGTATAATAGTAGCATTAGCAAATGGTTGTTAGTCTGCATATGGCAGCAACAATTGAATTTCATTTTTTGCAAAGGGTTTTTATTTTATAATTATTGATTTATCTTAAAAACTAAGAGCTGGCGCTAATCATTATGAAACAGCATGAAACATTTACAGAAAGTGAGAGAGTAAAAGTAATTTTAATTAAATTTAATTTACACATGCGGAAAGAGAAAAAAGAAAAGAAGTTCCTAGCAACAGAGTAAATGTAGAATGTAAAGAAAAAACAAATACACTTAACCATATTGTGCTTAGTTTAGTTGCTCCACAATGTCTCACACTTCTTATATATATGCATACATACATAGTTATTTGTATATATATACACATAGAGAGAATTCTTAACTTGAGAATGAAAGTAGGAACATTGAAATGATTTTGATAAAGTGAAAGATTTTTTAATAGTTACCGTCTTTGAAAACGTTGATGATACGTGACTTTTTTGAAGATTTCTTTTTGATAAATTTTTGTTTAGAAAGTTTATTTGTTAATTTAAGTTTTGTTGATTTTATAAAAGTATCCATTAAAATTTATTGTTAGAATTAAAGACATTATTTATTAAATTTTAAATTTGAAGAAAGTTTTAAATTATTGAAAAAACCTATTAGACATTTTTGTTTATTTATGTATTTCGTGATAACTTAGAGTATTTTGAAAATTTCCAATTCTTACAATAAATTTGAAGCAATATGTATGAAATAAAAAGAGTATGAAATAAATTTGATTTAAAAATTTTTGAATATTTTTCAATTACTGAAGTAGTTAAGAAGTCACTTTCAGCTTTAGATGATTTTGTAAACATTAAACATGATCAATATTGTTTTAGTTTTCAATCTAGAACAAATTTGAAAGCAAATCTAGTAAATATTTTGTTTGATTTGGTAATTAATTCAATTTTTACCTTTTTGAAATGAGCTCTAAGAATGAAATAATTTAAAACATCAAAACATTGATTTGGATTCTTCTCCATAACGAAGAGACACTTGAAAGTCGTTATTGCTACAATAATCTTATATCTTAAGAGAATGAACTCTTAATGGCATAAAAGAAGAAATTGTTGGAAATCAAGAATTAAGTATGAAACTATTAAAAGAAAATTTGTTAATTCAAAAGTTTCTTTAGCAAATTTCTCACTTCTTGTTCTTAATTTGGAATATAATTTATTGCAAAATTCAACCTAAAAACCTAATTAGAACTGAATCATGTGAAGTATCAATCTAGCTTTATAATAAACTCTTTTATAAACCTAGCTTTAAACTAATTTATTATAGCATAAAATTTAAATTTAATCTCAATATGCAGAAATTAACAATTCGCAAATATGAAAATTTGATTTTTAACCTTAATAGACAAAAATATAAAAAGAATTATTACGAAAATTATAATTTCCTACAAACAGGTATAAACAAAATTCTTTACAAAATCTAACCAAAATTAAATAACTTAAACCTTAATTCATAGAAGATATAAACAAAATTTCCAAAATATAACAAATCTTTAAATAAATTTTATTAGAAAAGATCACGAAAACTTGTAAAAACTTCTTCTCAATAAAATTAAGAAACGAAACAAAGACGTAAAATGAAGTCACAAAAAAAAAATTTTCACACCTCAACTTAATCAATTTTTTTCTCACACACATTCAAAAAAAAAAAACTCAAGAAATTTCATTAAAATGATTCCTTTACCTTTTAATTGACGTTTGAGTTTTTTATATATATTTTTGTAATCTCAAAAAAATTATTTTATACTATAAATCACACAAGACGAATAAATTTTTTTTAGCTGCTGCTGAGTGTCTAAAATATTTTTAGATGATACCAGTCTAATGAAGCACTTTTTCAATACTGACTTATCAAATGTTATTTTTTCTATTTCTAACGAAAACAAATGTGAATGTGAAATACAAGCAAATGAAAAAAATGAAATGAAATTATATAAAATATGTGAAGATGATTTAGTTGTGTTGGTTCTTTTTTCTCTTATATTTTTAGTTACACGCTTAGTTTTAGTTTTAGAATTTTTTTGTTTTTAGTTTTTTAACACTTAAAAAAATTAAAAATAAAAATAAAATAAAAGAAGTTTTTGTTAGAAAAAATCAAGATTTAGAAAGAAAAGAAAGAAAAAAAATTCAGCGGAAAATCAAAGTGAAAAGATGTTTTCTCAACAACGTTTTGAAGTGATTTGATGTAAAAGGACAAACAAAAAGTCCAACTTCTTGCAAAACAATGAAAAAGTAGAAGGAAAAATTTTCTTTTATGTGTAAGGAAAACCTCGAACTCGCACACTATTATCATCATCGTTGAAATTTACCAATACTAATACAAAATATCGGCGGCATACAAATACCAAGAAATTTCAAAAGGAATGAAGAGCTTTTACTAATACAAACACAAAATAATTTTCGTCACTCTAAGCAAAAGCTCACGAGTTATGCAAAAGGGAACAAATATATATTTGTCTTTTTCTATGTTGCTGCCGCTTATGCTCTCTATTGCAATCCCAAAATGCATGTCAATGTGAATGCATTGCAATTGTCTCGATGATGCGGAAAGATGGATTTTTAAATAAAAATTTATTTTTATTTCTTACTTCTCTCATTTTTTTCTCTTTTCTCTCGCTTTGTCATTCTCTCTTGATTCTAAAACTGACTGATTGTCTCTCATGGACAAAGACAGTAAATTTCTTTGTTGTTGTTGATTGTATAGAATTGTGATATATGTCTTGAAAAAAGGAGTTCTTTCTTTCTACGTTATATGAATTAAGAATTTTTAGAGTATGGTTAGATTTTAAAAAATGATGGCTTGAAGATTGGCAATGTGAAAATTTCTTAAGAATTTTGTTTAATTTTTAAGATCAATTTTTTTTATAATTAAAGAAAAATTTTTATTTTGATATGAAATGTTTTGCTTTATGATCTTAAGTTTTTAATGTTTGATTTTGATTTTATTAAGATTGAAAATTTAAATTAATACAAGGAAAATTCAAATATTAATTTCAACGGTAAATTTTAATCTGCTGAATACCCAATAGTCACTTGATATTATCTATCATGAGTTACTAAAACAACGGTATTTAAAAGCATATCAGGAAATATTCATTTTTTAAATTTTGACACCTGCTCAAAAAATTACTTTCGGAACTTATTAAATTTTAAGATTTTAAAATTTATTTAATATGCAAAAAATATTTTTTTTCAACTCTCTAAAGACCCTTTCCAAAAATCTTCTCTTATTTTTTCCATTCCATTATAGATTTTTAAATTAGAAAACTTTTATTTTCTTCTTCTCACTCCATTTGAGCTTAAAAATAAGCAAAAAAAATTTTTAAAACGAAAATTTCCCGGGACAGAAAGGAATCAATAGAAAGAAAGAAAAAACTTTTTCATTAAAACTCTATTGTCGTTTATTCGAGAGAGTAGAAAAAGAACTCTGCATAATTTAATTATCAACCTTAATTGGGTTTTTTGTGTGCTGGCTGGCTGCTGCTGCTGCCATGCCCTCAAATATATTTACACAAACGGAATTTTTTCTCTCCTTTTTGAAAACGCCACACACTTTCTCCAATTACTGAGGAAAAAGAACTTGTATGAATATATTCTTTATTTCACTCTCCCATCACCTACACACGATCTCCACACGCTCCCTTTTCATTTTACTGCTCTGTGTGTAGAAATTTTTTAAATATGTATGTATATGTAATTCGGCGCCTTTTGTTGATAAAACGAAATCTGTGGTGATACAGTGAAATGATGACGATTATTATTATATTAAAGTAGTATGTGTGTGGTTTTGAAATAATTATATATAGATGTGATTTTCAATTTTCAGAAATGATTTAAGAGTAATAAATTTTTAACGGTATTTTTAAATTTAAAAAATAAATTTTTTTTCACCTGTTTTTTGTAATTTGAATTTTTTATTACAAATTTGGAAAAAAATTTTATAGCGTACTTTTTGAAAATTTTATAACGGTTTCAAAAAATTCAAATTTTCTAACGTATTTTCAAAATTCAAACATGAAAATTTTCTCTATTCATCGACATTTCACTGTATTTACAACTTTTTTCTTCTTCTCCTCTCTTTACATTTCCATTTCTTTTCCTCTTCATTTTCTATCCGTTTTCCTTCTCTCATTTTTGCCTCGCAATTGCAAGCGTGCTGTTGTTGTTCACTCCTCGCTCTTTCTATGTTTATTGAATCGATTCTCCTTTTTTATATTCTCGCTCATTGCTAAATACATTGCTACATGTGTTACAATTTCATTTCCTCAAAAAAAATCCAACGACAAACACAAATTGAATAAAAAAGAAGAATTTTTTTGAATGTTGATTGAGTTTTTTTATAAAGTCATTAAAATTTAAATATTAAGTCAAATAAATTTAATAATTATCATTCTGAATCTTTAAATGTCTCAATGATATTCTCATTCATATATTATTTCTATAAATACCATATAAACTACAAAAATGAGATTTTTTTCTTCCCTTTTTAACCCAAAAATGTAATGTAATTTTAGAAATCCTCTTTTAGCTAAAAGAAAAAAAGGAAAATTTTCGTGGCTAGTAGCGATATAAAATCTTATAATTTATGTGAATTGAAGCCCGTTTTCTTCACTATGTGAACATTTTTGTACCGAAATTTAACCAAAAAAGAGAAAGATTCAGAAAAAAAATCAGAAAAGTGTATAATAAAATTGAAAATTTATGGTTTTTGCTGCTTTGTACAAGGAATTTTTTCCTTCTTGTGCTGTTTTTTGCACAAGAAAAAGTCAAGGAGATTATTTAGAAGGCGTTCTAGAGAGAGAAAGATGGGGAAAAGTGCTTTTTAAATGGTTCTTTAAATTCATACATACACAAGGGTGTGGCAGCGCTTCTCTTTTTCAGTTTTCATTATAGAATCCTTTAAAAATCATAATTTATAGTCTTTGTCTATGACTAAATATTGGTAGAAATTAGCAAAAACTTTTTGTACATGATAAATGCATGAAAATAAATTTTAGTTACACCTTTAATATTTTCATTAATCCATAATGCATGTCGCATTTTAAATTATTCAAGGTAATTTTTTTTTTCATTTTGTGGTTTTCTCATGTTTTTATAATAATTCTTCATGGATCGTTATTTATATTAATGTTTCTAAAGATGCTCTATACTAAAAATTTTTTTTATCTTTTTCAAGGTTTAGACATTTTTTTGAATTTTTTCTTTTTTAAAATTCTCTCTTTGAATTTTAGAACTTTGAAAAAATGTTACAAAATTTCAGTAAAAAATTAAAAATTTGTTAAGATAATTAAAAGTTCATTTAACTTTTAAATGTCAAATTTCATAAGTTTAAAAAGAAATTAAAACGAGATGGAAAAGTATCCGCCATAGGTCGGATTACTTTAGCGCATTTTTGGCGCCCAGATCAGTGTTTGTTAACAAATTACAGATATATTAGATTCGTTTGTGCAACAGATCAAAATATATGGAAAATTTTATGTGTAAAATTTTTGGTATATGAAATTACAGAGAGTATTTGTAATTAATGTCCGATTCTAGATTCGTATATTATAAAATATAATGCAATTTGAAATGAAATAATTGAAATTTAAGTAATAATGAACACTTTCAATCGCAGTCAATTATGAATTTAGCAGCAAGTTATTATTTTGTATACATTTTCTATATAGAAATGTTAAGGAATTTGCTGCGAGTATTTTCAATCTATTTAAATCTTCAGAATCGTCTTTATGTTAAATTTTGTTGATTTGAAATAACGGTTGAGTTAAATTCAAAATATTGAACGAAAAAACTCATCAAAAAATTTTTGATCGCAGCCAACTTCACGTTGTTTACATTTTTCAATATGGAAATTTAAATTCATAATTTCCTAATTATTGTAATCACTGACAACTTTCTAACTATATTTGCCGCCAATAACTCAATAGCACAAATCAAATGCAAAAAACCGGAAGTCGCTAGCTATTGTAGTTTTCGAGATCTCGTTCCTCACCAGCCAGCCGGGAGCCAGCCAAAGTGAAGATATAAGCTGCATTGTTGTTCCAAAAATGCGCTAAAAAGCAAAAAGAATCAAACGTAGTTCAAGATATAACTTTTAAGCTTTCAAGTTTTGAAGGTGAAATTCTTTAACTTTCAAATGTTTTATTGACTCAATTCTTGACCAATTCTAACAAGTTTAAAATATGAAGAATTTCCAAAGCATGTCACAATAAAAAAACCTTCTTCATATTCCCTCTAAGATTGCCTTATTATTTTCAGTAACCCATAAACATATCTTTATAACTTTTATTTTTTGTTCCTAAACATTAAAGACAAAAAAATAAGAAAGTTTTCAAAGTTTTATTTTTACTGGTACTGGTATTTCATTACTTTTTTTTTCTTTCAAAATGAGATTTGTTTGTCAATATCCGTAAAGACCATTAATGGTCATAGAACGAGTTTTTCTTTTCTTTAAGTTAAACTGACCTGAATATCCTTTCATGGTGTGACAATTTATCTCTTTCACTCTATGAAATTAATTAAACACCATCAATTCTCTTTATGCGGATTAAATTTAATTGAAATTGCAGCAAAAATGAGGGCAACAACCATCTTTTATTTTTCTCAAACGCCGTCGGACATTTTTATTTTTTCATTTTCTCACATGCGTGTTCTCAGTTTTTGGGATTAATTTAAGAAAAAGAAATTAATGAATTTTCAATAATTTTTCATAATTTATTTTGAGGATTACATAAGTTAATTCTAATTTTATCCTAGAAACAACCTATTGTCAATAAATACCATGCATGCACACACACAATATACTTAATAAATTTCTCATAATAATATATGCTATGCCAGTCAGGCAAAAGAATGAAAGAAAGAGAGGTCTTATATGGTATGGCAGCAGGCCTCTCCATAATTTCATATAACAGAATTTTATGATATTTTATGGAATATAATTTGAAGTCAATTTTCATCCATCGATATATGCCAATGTCAGCTATTGGATGATGTTGATGATCTTAAATGGTTTTGTGCATGACATTGCATGAAATGAGCTAATTGAAGATGAAAGAAAATTTTGATATCAATTTTCATTAAAAGAGTTTGATGAAACTTTTAATAAAATAATTAAATTTGTAAACTTTTGAGTTCCTAATTTTTCTTCAAATTTCTGTTTTAAACTTTTATAAAATTTATTTCTATCTTATGATGAAAGTTTTGCCACTAAAATTTCAAGATTTAATTAGAAATAAATTGAAATTAATATTTTAATTACTAAATTCGAATCTAAAGTATGTTAAAAATTTTCTACTCCGTGTAATAAAATAATTTTTTGCATAAAATATATCACAAATTTTCTTTTTGATAAATTTTTTTAAAACTTAAAATTTTCAACAAAAAATATTTTTTATCTTCTTCTATCGGTGCCATTATCATGTTCATAGAAAAAAATTACATTTATTTTCATAGAACACACAAAAAAAACTTTTTTCTGACAATTTTCTCAAGTAGCAGTAGCAATAATGATGGCAAGTAAATGATAAGACAGACGTCACCAAATGAATTCCAATATCCTGCCGCTAAGCTCTTTCTCTGTCTCTTTAATGATTAAAAATTTTCCATATTAAAAATCAAGAGGAAAAATTTCAAAAAAAGGAAAGTGAGATTGGGAGCAATAAGGAGAGATGAAAAGTTTTTTTTCTTCTTATTTTTGATATTTAAAGGATACTGATTAAAGAGATAATATGCAAATTCAATGGCGTGTAACATCTCTTGCCTTTTGTTTTTCACTGCCGCTTTTTTCATTTTCATTTTGCCTATTTATATTCTATTCTTTACGCTTCGTTTCCAAGGGGTTTTTACAGTCTTGAGCTGGAACTATGAAAATGAAATTGCTTAGATTGCTGTGGCGAGAGTGAGTCAGGCAGTCAGGCAAAAGCAAAATGTATATAATATCGTTAAATAGAAAAAAAAACGTGGACAGAAAAAATAAATAGGAATTGAAAAAAAAGTTTTTTTTGTTCTATATGAGAATTTTTTGTGACTTTGCTGAAAATAGCTCTATATCTTTCGCTTTTTACGGGTACACAAACACATTTTTACTCTTGTATAAAGGAAAAAGGAGAAATGGCAGATGGAAGGATTTTAACAAAATGATGACAATTGTTTGAATGTATAAGGCGCATTTTTATAAATAATTAAATTTTAACTTTATTTAAAAAAATAAAAGCTTTTTAAGCAACAAAAAGTACTTAATTATTTTCAATATCAACAATTTTTTAAATCAAATCTTTTTGTTCTATACATTAATTTTCTAATCAATTCTTGAAATTTGATGACAAATACCTAATTATAAATTTTATAAAAGACAAACTGAATTCTCATATTAAATTTTCTCGCAATTTTATCCAAAACTCACTAAAAATATTTTTTTATTTTATTTTGTGCTGGGTTGCTTTTGCTTCTTTTATGTTTGTTATCCCTTTAACATAATCAGCTTCTACTGCTGTTGCAGAAAAAAGAAATAGAATTGTGCTGCTACTGCTGTTGTTGCTTGTATATATAATTTTTTGATTTTGATTTCAAAATACAAGTAAGCTTAGCAGCAGCATCAAAAAATATAAAATGAAAATAATATTAAGGAAAGGTATGTGATGATCACAAAGATTTTATCATTTAATATCTTTCACTACTGCTATTGCCATAGCGGAAAATGAATGTGTTCAAACCCGGAAACTTGAAATTACATATCCCACGTTAGTTTAATAATATTTAAGGATTTTTATTCTACTGTCGAATGAGAAAATTGGATGAGAAAACTAATATTATCATTTATATCGAAAATTGAGAATGAATTGAAGACAGAATTGTAATTTTTTCTAGATCAATCGCAAGATTAATTAACTCTACTTTAGTGCCTTACAACTTAATTTAAAACTCAAAATATTATACAAACACTTCAATATATTTATTGAACAATATTTGAATTTTTACTCCATTAATCAATGGCCTACACAACATTTTTTAGCCTATAAGTAGATTAAAAGATATCTTATGCTTAAACTTTGAATTTTGTCTTTCATATATTGTTTTACATACAAAAACGCGTCTCACTGCGCGCCAATGGCCAATAATTTGAATTTTAAAAACATAAAAAGATTTTTTTTTCTTTAAAATAGACCAAACATCTTCTCTCTCTCAAATTGATAATAAAAGTCGTAAAATAAGCGAGTTTAATTTAAAATTTTACGATTATTTTAATATTTATGGTTATGGATATAATTTGAAAAAGAGGAGTGAGAGAGAAAAATAATATAAATTAGTAAGATCGTCAATCAATATTGGATTAACAGCGCATTTAAACTTGGTTTTAAAATATTTAAATTTGATTATGATCTTGATCTTGACTTTGTAAATTTGATCTTTAAAAGTTTGACCTCGATCTTAAATTTTCATGATCTTGATCTTAAAATTACTGATCTTGACAAAGTGAAATTTTTTAATAAACTAATAAGAAAAAATGCATCCAAACTCACATGTGGTGACTTAAACTTTGTTTCACTAACTGAAGGCGAAAAATTCAAAAATTTTTTATCCTTTTAAAAATTTTACAAAGCGAGAGAAAAAGAGATATGAGAAGAAAAATCACAGACATCACGCATTTGGCATTTCAAATGTCTCTTAAGACGTCACTTTGTAGTCGCCCGTGTGTGTATGCGCGTTCAGAAATGCTGATTAATTTATTTTTATTGTTAGTTTGTCTCTCTCTTTTTGTGGATAAATACGTGACCACTAGCACATTAATCTCATTTTATATGCTTAAGAATGAAATGAAAAATCTTCAATGTCATGACTTATTGATCAATTTCTTTCTTTTTTGCATAGATATATAACAATATTTTTATAGGCATATAATTGATACTAAACATTTTATGATGCAATAACAAGGAAAAGAATTTTTATGAAATGTTATTGATCATCACGCTATTAAAAATTTATGATTTTTCCCCTAGACATCTTGTTTTTCTTGTCATAAACTAACTTGTCTCTTCAAATTTAACTTGTTTTATTTTTTTCGGTAGTCAAAAATAATAAAAGAAATTATGATGATTTCACCTTTTTATGGGCATTTTAGATCTATAAAATTTAGCTTTTTGATGAATTGATTTATTTTACAGGTGATTTTATTTTATATTGACAGACTATAAAAATTAATCAAACATTTAACTTTTATAGCTTAAATTATCAAAAGGGAAATCGTAATAGAAATTTTACATGAAACTTTTAAGAACTAATTTTATGATAAATTTCACACTTTCTTGATTCTTTTATTTTTTTAATCTTGATAAGATTTGAATTCACATTTGGTTTCATAATTCAAAAATACAAAAATTCTAATAAAAGTGAGAATTTGATCCAAAGTATTTTGGCATTCGGTTTCATAACTATTATGACAATAAATGTGTTTTTCACAAAAAATACTTAGATAAAATTTAAAGAATTCTTTTTGAGATTCAATAATCTGTTATTAATTTCACTACTTAAGTATAATAAAAATGAAGAAAAATAATTGAGCATAAAAATACGTATTTTATTAAAATGATTATTTAAAAAAAGAGGCAATAATAAATCACCATTATAGAAACGTCATTTGAAAGTATGAATTATTATCGCAATTCTCAATGAATAAAAAATAATAAATATTATAGCAGAGAGCATGAAGAACTGAACTGTCTAATAAATAATTCACTCGCTTGAAACAATAACAATATGCTTTATGAATATTTGTCATGGAATGAAAATATTTTATTCAAATTTGAAGACATTTTGTAACAATGCACAGAAGTCATTTTAAGACATAAATATAGAATGTTGACGACGAGAGAGTGCGCGAGCCAAAAAGAGTATTGAGAATTACTCGTTGTAATAATTTGTGAAATATACAATAATAGTTGCAATATATTCCATATCAAGTGAGTAGGTGCTTTACTTCATGACAATATGCGTGACAAAATGTGATAAATAAAAGTTACAGAATTGTTGTAATTTTCTATATATAAAATGAATAAAAAAGAAAATGAAAGTAAAAGAGCACTTTCTTACGTTGTTTTATTGGATTGTTTCATAAAAATTTGAACAATTTCAATTACTGTCAAATTCTGTTCAAAAATCTTCATAAGTTATTTGTTATTTGACAACTTAAAGACATTCAAAATTATGATTTGTTTCCTAATATATATATATATTTTTTTTTTAAATTTAAACATAATTTTATAAAAAAATTTAAATATTTTGAAATAGTTTTTTTTTCATTAGAGATTTAACAATTTTATAGTTCAATAACAAAGTATAATGATTGACAATCTTCATATTTTGTCTTTAAGACTAACGATGTATTTTTGAATTACCATTTTTTAAAAAAAAATTTTTTGTTCAATTTTTTACTTCAAATATGAAAATTCCATTACTTTTTATATCATCACACCAAACTAATTTATTTACATTTAAGGATTGAATCGTGGCATAAATATATTTAAAGCCATAACAAAACAACCAAGCAAGCAAGACTACACGTTAATTTCTTTTTTGATCATAGCCCCATAGTGAGCAATAAATTTTATGATTTTATGGACATAAGATGTCTCTTTAAGTTTTTCTTTCTTCAGAATATTGAAATATTCTTTTTAATTACACTGATGCACTTTAATAAATTACAATTTAATGTGTATGTTCAAATGTTAATAATTTTTTTTATTTTTTCTTCACTTTCAGATATTTATGATGTCAGTCATGCAATGGATTAGTGCTTTTGTGAATTGATTTGTGATAAATTAAAAAAAGTATTCTTGTGGATTACAAAACAAAACTTGTCCACATCGATGCAGTTTAAAATGCAAACTCATGTAAGTTCACCTTTCACTCTGCTTACCTCAACACATTTCTTAAATGGACGCAATTACCTTGAATTTTCTATTTTTTCCATTTCGCAATTTACTTAACCATGAAATTTATAACTATTTGTTTTACTCACCCTTTTTTACAATCCTTTTATTATCTTAACCAAGGTCACAACACTTTTTTTTTGCGTAACCATCAATAAAACAATAAAGAAACACTTTTCTCGAAGGGAACTCATTAAAGAATATGAGAAAAAATTCTTACTGTTTTATGACTTTTGAAAGAAAGACATGATTTTTAAGACATTTTTGTCAATTATTTTTGTCTTTTGCTTGTGATTTTTTAGAATTGATATTTTTTTAGGATAAAATAAATTGAATTTAAATCAAAAAATCATAAGATCAAGTATTTGTGAACCTAAAAAACTAAACTTTAAAGTTTCAAGATCAATTTTAATGTTTAAGTTCAATATTTTGTATAGGATTCAAAATTTATATAAAAAATTAAGATCAATTTAAAATTTTGAAATTCCATTAGGCTTTAAATGTTTTTTCTTAAAATAAATTGAAATAATTCATATTTTTGACAGTTATAAAATTCTTCTTATTGATCAATTATCATTGAAATTTATTTTAATTCGACAAGGAAAATTATATTGACGTACATTGTATGCAATTAAGGCCAATAAAAATAAAAAGCAAATTGTTGCCTTTATAAACTTTTATTTTGAGTTTCACTGAATTTATAAACATGATGAAAAAGATCATAGTAATAAAATATGGTTAATTATTACATCAAATGATGAATAAATTAAAAGCATATTGAAATTTAGTTTGAAAAATAAGCAAATATCATAAATAATTTTTTTGAACTTTTTCCATATGGTTTAAAATTTTCATGTTAAAGTTCAATTTTCACTTCATCACCAATGAGGCGAAAGAAAATTTTCTCATCCAAAAAAATTATTAATCACCAATCAACGTCAATAAATAGTCAAAGAGGCTTAAAAGTAAAATTACAGTGTTAATGGTCACATATGCATGTATATAACCAAGTCTAGAGAGCAAAAAAGAGTTGTTCGAATTATTTATTTCCTCATTGCTGACTTCCTCAATCCTCATCAGAGTGATGTGATGTCAAACACATGCTCGTCATGCTCAACGCCCTTCAATCACACACAGTAGAAAAATAGAAAGGAAATATTTTGACACATGTTTGAGACATCAAAAAAAATATTCTGTTCTTTTTGAGTGAAAATCAGTTTGATGCCGAACAGTAGTTGCAGTTGACATAAATTGTTCTTGTTGTTGTAAAAAATTTTCTCTAGGTCTTTCGCATCTCTTTCTTTGTGATGGCAGTAAAAATGGCAAATTTATATTTTAAAATCGGCAACGACCACACAAACACAATATTTAAAATGGGAGTTTTTACAGAAGTGATTTTGACAAGAGGTGTAATAAACATTCATAATTAGTGCAGATTTTTTCTCTCTTTTTTCTCTCTTTTAAAAATTAAAATATGCAAATAATTAAAAAAAGATCTTTTTTTTGTGAGCGATAAAATATGAATCTATAAATATTGATATTTATAAAAACAGATTAAGATAATTTAAAAGTTATCCTTTTGAAGTTTTTTTTTCATTAATTAAAAAAACTCAAAAAGTTAAAGGAAGAGCCAAAGAAATTTTTAAAAAAAATTTATTAAAGAATAAAAAGAAGAAAGAATGTTAAACCAGTGACGATAAAAATTCTGAAATTCTTCTATTATAAATTAGCAAAGGAATATTAAAAATTTTAGTTACGAAATTCACATTAAATATTTTGAAAATTTTTTTAAATTTTATGGAAAATTCAAAAAAAATTCTTGTCAAGACTTAAAATTTTTATTTGAATTTAATTTGAAAGCATTTTTTAAATTTTTTTTAACTTTAATGAAAACTTAGAAAAAGTTTTAAGAGTTTTCAGGTCTTATTCCTGATCAAAGTTGTAAATCTGCCAAATTGCTGTCATATTAAACTGCTTTCTATGTCTTTCTAAAGCATTTAAAAATTTTCAAAATTCTTACTCCTATACAACGAGAGTGAGACAAAAAACAATTTCATGCCATTTCACTCTAACAAACATACTCACCGTGTGTTAGATGAAGAAAAAAAAAATAAATATGGAATATTTAGAGGAAGCCATACTACAAAATTATATTTTCTCTCTTTATTTCTCTCTCATCGCACCATTTTACTCTCTTGCGTTTAGAAATTCTCTCACACCAAAAAATTCTCTTTTTGAGATGTGTTTTGTCACCATTGCTATTTTATTTTTTATTTTGTGACTAACATGGGTGCAATGTATCAAAAAAAAATTTTTTTTCTTCCTTAGTGCAATAAAAATGTCTGGGATAGAAGTAGTGAGAGAGAGATTTAGTTAAAATGCACTGCAGAAGCGAAGCTAAGCGAACATTTCGATGATAACTCGATAAACGTGACAAAAATTTAACATACAAAAGAAGCGCTCAGTGTGCATGATGATGATTATGATTATTATATGTAATCTTTTGTGCTGACATGTCATTATTGCTATAGCAAAAATGTACTGTAAAAGGAAAGATAACCTACCTAAGCATTGACATTATTATTCCACTACTGCTGCTGTTTTTTGTATTTTAATTAAATTCACATCAAGGTCATAAATTTTCTTACAACAAAAATTTTCTAATTTTATATTTCTCTCTTGCATCATTTAATTTATTAATTGCATTTTCATTCTTGTGGTTTTCTTAACATTTTGCGGAATTTAATTAAAATTTCTTTTCCTTAATGAAATGTGATAGCTTAATGGATGTCACATGCTGATGCTAAGAAAAAGAAATATTTTTAGATGAATAAATTCAAGCCTGTAAATGGATTATTGATGAGGCAAAAATGAGTTTCTCTCTTGTATAAAATTTACTTTTTGACATGAAATATGTTTCGATTTACTTTGTGTGAATATTTTTGAATAATCTTTTCCCTCTTTTAACTAAAGTGCATCTTAATGAAGAATTATATGCATTTTTTTAGTTTTTGAAAAGTAAAAGCTAAAAAACTTAAAAGTTTTTACTTAAGTAAAATAAATTGATCGTGTATCAATTTTGTAATGAAGTTAGGTGGAAAATGTTTAAAAATTAACTTCGATTTGTTTCAAAAAATTTAATGAAAATTTCAAAATTTTAATGACATAAATTATGAAAAAATGGGCTAATTTTACTGAGCAACTTAAAACTAAGCAATTAAACTAAATTCAAATTTGACTGTTAAATTTTAAATTTTACGATATTAAGTAAATTTAGAAATGTTTAAGTAAATTTTCGTTTTTTCGACACAGATTTGAAATTTAATTTCACTGAATAATACTCAAATTTATAAATGAAATTTGCGTTTTGCCGTCCCATTTGATTTGAAAATTGACTTAAATACCATAAATTATCAAAATAAGAGTATCTCACTTAATTGAACTCAGAAATAAAAATAAAAATTATTGATAATAAATTTCATTATCAACAAGCACAAGTCATAACCTATTAAATAGTGTCACAAAGTTTCTAGTGAAAAAAATTGTTATTAATATTATGATCATTAATGAATGAACGATCGTATGAATAGCTGAATAATTAAAATTTAGTATAAATATTTAATAAGCAGTGATCGTAAATGAGCCTTGATATTGTGAAAATTTTCATTATTTAATCCCACACTCAGAATCGTAAAAGTAAAGAAAAAGATTGTTGTCCACAAACAAGAAGTATCGTCTCATAAAGTTCAGGTTAAAACCTACAGAAAAAAATATTTTCATCATCTTAATCCAAGCAATAAATCTAAAATGCAAGCTTTACCCTTACATTGAAGAAAAGTCTTTTTTACCCACCAACCGCTGACTTTATTACCTCGCAAATGAACATCACATTAAATATGGTTCAAAGGTGTTGATTTATATCTTTCTAACTGTATTTACATTTACTTTAACTGTTATTATCACTGCTCCGGTTCTTCTTTTCTTTTTGCTGATGAAAATGTGATGATACTTTTGTGGGTGAGAAAAAGAAATTGAAATTGAGGTTGGAGAAATTTTATTTTGCTTAAATTGAATTGATGAAATGTTTTATAAATTTTCTTCTATATTTTTTTCAAGGTAGAATTAAAATTGATTGTTTAAATTGTTTAGATTTGAAATTTATTTTAATTTAATTCAAAGTTGGAAAATTGCCAAATTGTTAATACAGACTAAATATTAGAAATATTTAACAAGACAAGTGTTCTAAAGTTTCTTTATTAGAGTAACTATACATACCTGCTAAAATTTTATATTTATAAAGACAGAAATTTTACAAAGGTATGAGGACTTTTTGGTATTCAATCACTTAACTCTTACTCATTTTTATAAAAGCAATCTCTTTTTATATCTGTCTTCATGTTTTTGTCATGGTTCTACCTTTGTGGATGCAATGTCTGCTTAAATCAAATTAAAAAACCTACTTTGGTCTGTAAATTGTAAAATGTAAGAACCTTAAAGTTTAAGAAATTTTATTCTGTAAAATTTTAAAGAATTTAGCTTATTCCATTCTAACGTGCATAGTAGTGTAGACTGACTGACTAAGAGATAATATAAATCAATATTTTTAGTTTATGAGCTAGCAATAGTTGTCACCTATCAAAATCATTAAAAGCTAAAAAAAAATAAATTCTATTTTTCAAGCTAAAATAAAAAATCATTAACATTTCTTAACTATATTAATTCAAAATTGGCCTATTTTAGAATTTCTAAAGTACTTAACATTGATCTCATAAAGTTCAAAAGAGATCCTCTAAACTCTTCAAATATAATCAGACTTGTTACAGGCGAGTTCGCCTGTTTTTCGCCTGTTTTATTAATATAAATTTACCATATATTTGAAATGACAAAAACTTTTTTGTACCTTATTCTACATATCTTCACCTTTAAAACAAGTGCCATTTGGAATTTTTTGGTTGAGTTTTAGCGGAGTTATGATTTTTTAAATGTTCGCCTGTACGGATTTTTTAATTTTCGCCTGTTTTTCTGACAGGCGAACACTTAAAAAATCATAACTCAGCTAAAACTCAACCAAAAAATTTCAAACTACGCTTGTTTTAAAGGTGAAGATATGTAGAATAAGGTACAAAAAAGTTTTTGTCATTTCAAGTATATGGTAAATTTATATTTATAAAATAGGCGAAAAACAGGCGAGCTCGCCTGTAACAACTCTGAATATAATTTGATTTATTTCATTCACAAAAAAAGTTTAAATAGCCATAAAATTCTTTTAAAGTCCAATTCATTCCATCACATTACTCAATCAACAACTACAGTGAATACAAGTCGGAAGATGAGAATTGATAACAATAGAGAAAATTTAATAGTATAAATAAGCAATAATCATCACACATCATTCACATATGTTTAAGTCATCAAAAAATAAAAAGAGAGAAATAGATTTTTTCGGGGGAAGTCAATTGATTTTTATCTCTCCATAGCTTTGAACTTTAACTATAAAACTATAAAATGGCTATAAAATGGGCCATGAATGACAGTCAAAAAGGGGTTAAAGAACTGTGAGAGAAATTTCTTTTTTGATTTTATTTTCTAATAAATTTGATAGATGATTTTGCCTTTTTAATCTTTCTCAATGCTTTTGATGCTCTTAAAGGCCAGAAAGAATTATTTTATTACAATATATCGTTACGGGTATTTTATTAGTCATGAAACTTTTTATAGATTCTTAACACAGTTTTTATATTTCTATAAACAGTCACCATACGAAACAGTTTAAAAACATTCAAGAAATTTTTTAATTGTTGTGGAATTTTTATTATCATGAAAATTTAGAATTAAAACATTATTTTGATGTGATTTATAATTAATTTGCTATCATCATCAACAGAATCTTTTCTATGCGCAATTTCTTTCTCTCTTCGCCATTTTTGAGATTTAAAATTTTCACTTTTAGATGCGCTAGTTTCTATGTAGACACTTCCCTTAAATACAAAGAAAGAATGATTTTTATTACTTTCATCCCTACTCATTTCACACTTTCTTTCATTTGTTTTGTTTTTTCTTTTTCTTTTATATAGCAAAAAAATTTCTTCCCCTTCTTGAATGAATATTTTTTCTAACTGGATTCTTTTCTTTTTTTCTTCTCTTTACAGGGATTAACTTTATATTTTTAACAGTTTAATTGGATACTTTAAAAACTATTTAAAAATGAAATTTAAACTCATTTTTATGCGGTAGGTGATATTTTGATAAGAACAATTAGAATTTATGACAAAATAACAAGGTTTTTAAAACAAAAGAGATCCATAATTTTTATGATTTTTTAATGAATGAATTTTATTTTTGATATTTGACAATAAAATTAATGAATTACAAGATTTTATCTATAAAATTTCATGAGAAAATTTAACCAAATTTATCAATTTGTCTAAACTTGTTGAAGATTTATTGTTAGATAGATAGATTAGCTGCTAAAAATCAATTAAGACATGAAAACTGGTCAATTTTTAAGAAATAATCTAAATCTATTTGTATTTGTACTCAATATAAACTTAATAAAACTGATTAAATTACTAAATTAAAACTAAAAATCAAATAAATCAAATCTTACTTTAATACTTAAGTCTCTATTTAAGATACAATTTAAGGAAAAAAATGGATGTTTGGTTTGGTTTATAGAAGATGCAATTTAAGTGTGCGTGCTTGTGTTTTGTGTATAAATGAGTTTCCTAAATTTTTATTCCTTCGTTTACAGCAGATACAAAGACTTGAAATTTGATATATACTTTCTCATAGCATTCATTTGAGATAGAAAAAATTTTGAATAGTTTTGTTTATAATATTTTTTTTTTGCATGATTTAAAAATATAATTGAGAAATTTTGGTAAAAAATTATATTTGGAAAATTTCTAAATATTTTTAAACTAATCAAGATTCGAATTCAAAGTTTTTCAATTATATTAAAATTTTTGATTTTAATTCTTTAATTCTTAATAGCATTTTTCAATTTAAATTATTAAAATCTTAATATAAAAGTCATTAAATAATAAAAATGTGCAAAATGCCTAATAAAAAAGCCTTAATTGAAATGAAAATGTCTTCTTCCATTATAAAAAAATTACTTAAAGCATATTTGCTAAATACAATGTTTTTCTCATCTTCTTTTTATGCCAACTCTTTGTGTATAATTATTTATAAATTCTTGCTCTTTATTCCACCTTTAATTCTCACTAAACACACACTTTAAAAAAGTAAAAAAGAAAAAAGCTCTTAATATTTAATGATTATGTTTATGTTAAGTATTCATTTTGCATAATAAGCAACAATTACAATTTTTTTATATTTTTGTTAAATAGCAAACAATTTTTTATTTTTTAATAAATCATAATTAGCTCTTGCTCTAAGAGTAAATTAAACAGTGCAAAAAGAGTCTGCTATAACAGCAGTAAACAAGGCATGTACACAAAAAAAGTGAATTATTGTCAGTCAGTCAAAGAGTGAGCACTTTCCACACGATTAATTTTTATTTTTATGAACGTACTTGAAACATTAAAAGAAGATAGTTAAGGAGAAATATTTTACTTTTTTTCTTCAGCTCGATACTCTTTTTATGTTATAAATGTAACGATTTGTTTAGGAGATCATTTAGAGCAAAGCAGTGAAAAAGAATGAAGGAGAAAAATTTTTATGTAGTGAGAAAAGAGAATTTTATGAGATTACAAGTTTGCATTGTAAAATTTACATTCTTTTTTCAAAAAAAATATTTGTCAAGTTCAATTAGTTATTTTGGGTTAATATTAGATATTTTCTATGAAATAGCAAATTATGTATACAGCATTCACTGGTTTCGTATAGTTAAGCTGTCTTACAATCCATTTCACAACTATTAATTTTTTTTTTTTTGAGAAAAAAACGTATATTCAAATTGAAATAAATTAAAGTAATTTAAAATTTTAAATTTTATATCAAATTAAAAATTTGAAACTGCGTCCAAATTTAAAATTTATTTAGTATTTTTTTAACAATCTTTTATGAAGTTTTAGTAAAGTGAAAAAGAAAATTTAAACTTTTAAATCCTTTATTTTCAAATTTTCAAAGTACGTTATTTTCTCAAAAAATTTATTTGTTATTTAATTTTAAAAAACAAAAATTTTCATTTTTACAAAAATACGTTGTAACCACAGATTTTTAAAATCTGAATAATACCTACAATAAGGAAAAGGTCAACGAATATTTTTTTTGTCGTCGATTGAAAAAAATTTTCTTAAATTCAAATTTGCAGCTCATAAAATAAAAAGTCGCATTCTCGCGATGTGTTCTCTTTAACTAATACAAAGATAAAAGAAATGTTGGAGTAGAAAGAGAAAGAAAAAAAGGTGAAAAAATAAAAATGAAATAAAAAATTATGTTTATGTTTTATATTACGGCAATGAAAGAGATAGAAATTTTATAACATATAAATGTTGTTCAATCTTACTGAAATTGTTATGCAAGTTTAATATTATAACTCTCTGGTTCTCTTTCTCTCATTCTCTTTACATATATGGAAGTAAAAAGAATGAGATAGAAAAAATTCATGTCTGCTGTGTATGTAAGAATGAGAAAAACATAGTCAGCATTTTTTTCAAATGTGTTTGTGTGTGTATGTGAGCATTAAGGAAATATTTTGTGTGTTTGTTTTTCTCATGATTGTAAAATAAAAATAATAATAAGTATTTAAGCAAATAGTTTTATGACGGTGCAATTCAGTTTTATTTTAATAATTTCTAATTTATGACTTTTCTCTTTATATTTCTCCTGCACTTAATGATTTGTGAATTTGACACCATCATCATTCTATTTTTGATTATATTACTTGATACTTGACTTGAATGATCTGATTATTATTTCTGGGTGGTTGTAAAAAAAGAGACAATATTAGGCTTTATTGCAAGGTGCTAACATTGTGTAAATTTCAATTATTTCCGTTTATTTATAAGCTAAAAAAAGATTCTTTAAAAACACTTTCAATGATTGAAAATATTGAGGTGAAAATATTAAACGAAAAATTCCAGTGTTGTTTTTTGTGTATGAAGATGATTGTTTAAATATGAATCATCTATAGATTTATAGACAAAAATGTCTAAAAATAACAACACAAAAAAATTTATTGAAATTTTGCCTTGTTAACTTACAAATACTGGTTTTGTTCAAAAATAAATCTTAAAGAAAAAATAAAAATCAAATTTTTCCTGCAATCTGTTTATTATCAAAAAAATATAATAATGTATGAAAATTTTATAAAAACAAATTTCAACATGTTAAGACTTTTTAAGACTAAAAAAATTGTTAATTAGTTTTAAGTTAATTAGGAAAAAAATCAAGACTGACGAATACAAAAATAAAAAAATCTGTTATTAAATAAAAATTATTTAAAAAATTGATAGTTATTTTTAGTTTAGCAAATTTAATTCTTTTTTAGCTTAATATTTCGTCATAAATATAAGTGTAAGCTTATATCTAAAGTAAGAAAAATTTTTAATCTTAAAAGCAATAAAATTAAATACGTTCTATTCTTACGATCATTCCTTTCTCTTCCAAAATTTTCTAAATTTTCGAAAACTTAAGATTCTAATGTTGAAATTTGCATAAAAGATATAATCTTTTTCTTCTTTCAATTTAATAAATCCAAATTTTTAAATATTGTCTTGCTCAACAAAAAGTTTAAAAACTAGAAATAATTCAAAGTAGTTTCAAATCTTCTTCTACTTATAATTTATACACAGTAGCATAATAATTGACCAACTCTGCTATGTAATAAATAAATTTTTACCTACAAATGTTTTTATAACCTAATGCTCATAAAAATAAAAATTATCACAAAACAAGTTATTAAAAATAAAAATAAAAATTATGCGGGTTCTATTTAAATAATAACAAGTAGTTAATTTTTTATTATATAAGAAATGTCCATAACTTGAAAGCATTAAATCATTCATAAAAAAATAGATATAAAAGAATTGTGCCTATGTCATATAAAATTATATTAAAAAAAGCGTATGAGAATTACAAAATTGATTTGACGCTTGATGGTTCCTTATTGTTTCATTCAATTGACTGATAAGACACAAAAAAACTACCTTGCAAAATACACATACGAGAATATCAACTGAGAACAAAAATTGAGAGAAATTGAGAGAGAGAAATTGCGCGACCGTATTATGGTAATTGTGAAAATTTCTTTTTTATTTTTATGTGTGAGTAGCAGCAAGCGCGGTATTGCCGGTTTTTGCCTGTTATTACTTTAGTATTAGTGCATTACAAAACAGACAGTTGTCTCACTCTAGTCAATTGTATTGAATATGGCTGCCATATCGCTTGAAGGAAAGAGATAAATGTAATGGAATTCATATAAGAAGTAAAAATTTTTTTATCATCATACAAATGCTCAAAAATTGTTGTATTGTAATAAAAAATACTATATAGACGTACTATTATTTTTTTTGTTGATATAAAAATATTTTTCTTATTTTTATTATTTCACTCTCAGAGAGAAAAAAAGAGAATTTGAGTTCTCTTGATAAAGCAGCAATAGTATGTGATTGCACAGTGCTCGAGTTTGGTTTTTATATAGCAGGCAAGACAGCAGCGTATTTTTCTCTCTCTTACTCTCAGTAAAATAAAGTAAGAAAAAGAAAAAGAAGAAGGAAAAATTTTATATTGATATTTTTTTCGCCTTTTGCTGCATGGTATAATATTATTGTGTGTTATGATCGTATCATAAACGAACTACTTGTCATAACGCTAACATCTATTTCGGACTAATAAATACGTATTTTTTATATTTAAAAGAGAAGTAAAATAAAATAAAAGTATTCTTATATTACATAGCAGTAATTTTTATTATGTTAAAATTACCCAACAATTTCTCTACATCTCGTGTGTGAATTTTCATACTTTTTTTGCTCTACAACAAATTTCGAGCGAAAATAAAATAAAAAAGTGAAAAATTAAAGTTTTGTGATAAAAATTTTTTTGTGCAAAAGAAAAAAATGTACGTAAAATAAAAAAGAAATCAAACAATAAAAACATAAAAAGAGGTAGTAAAAAAAGGAAAGAAAGGATTGACCGCAGGAGAGTTTTAAAGAGAAAGTTTTGTTTTGTTGCAATGAAAAAATAAAGGAAATCTTGTTTTTTGAGTAAAGTGAAAGTAACAACAAAAATTGAGTAAAAAATAATTTTTTAGAGAAACAGAAAAAAAAATTAAGGAAGGAAAGGGGAAAAAATTTCTTGTGACATCATTTGATAAAGTAAGTAGAGTAAAAGATGACTTTCATTTATTTGTTATTTTAGTGTTATTTCTTTAATAATTTTTTTGAATGAAAGATTATGGATGCAAGTGTAAAATAAAAATTCTTGACTTTTGACTCAGCTCAAGATTAAAATTAAATTTTAAAAATTTAAAATCAAACTTAAGAAAATCAAAAAAGAAGATTTTTTTTGGATCAGTTCAAAAAGTTTCAGAAATCAAATTTTATCAAAAATTTAAATTTAAATCTTTAAAATTTCAAACCTTGTAGGAATTTCTTACAATGAAAGCCTCATCAAAATCAAAATAATTTAAAAATTAGAATTTTGAAGCTTATTTAAAATTCCCTAAAATTTAGCTCTTAAAATTTAAATTATTTTACATTCTTTGTGTCCATTTTCTTCGTTGAAATTGCCTATAATTTAACATCGGTTTTGTGACACACTCATTTTTTATTATATTTTTTTATCATATTTAAAATACTAACCCATGCAAAGAGAAAAATCAAAAAATTCTTTCTTCTTTCTCTCCTTTCTCCTTTGTCTTTATTCCTCTATTTACTGTATACTAACAAAAAATATAAAAATATTTAAAAATAAATAAAAAGTAATGTCTAACGCCGCAATTTCATCATCAAAATTCATAATTGACACGATGCTACCAAAATATGCAAGTCAATTTCAACCATTTATCAATTCACATCTCATGAATAATCAGACATCAAATACAAATTCAAATTCAACAGTGTCACAAACCCCAAATAATTCTGAAGGTAGTCCATTAACTGGTAGTGAAGAAGGTAGTTCACCGCCGACTAATAAAATGTATCCATTTGTATCAAATCATCCGACGACACATTCGAGCTATCCAGCGATGCCTGGCTTCACTGGCTTAGATGATAAATCATGCGGGTAATTTTTAATTTTTTAATTCTTTCTTTTTTTGCACGCCGACACACATATACACACACAATAAATATATAACACACATATGTGGATCAAAGAGAGAAAATTTATTTTATTTTTACATGTGTGATGATATTGACCTCATTAAATACATTTAATATGGTGTTATCTTTTTAATTTTTTTGTTCCCTCTTTTTTCATATAATGTTGTTGACTTCAATTTTTATTGTTATTATGGCTATCTATCTATTATTGTGAGATACTTTTTTTTCTGAAATAACAAAGTTAAAGACACGCACACACACCTGAATATTTATGATGATTTGCTAAAAATTATTTTTTAGTTTAAACCGGATTTTATTATTTCAAAAAACTTGTAACCTAAATTTTGAAAATATATTAAAATTCTTCAAAAATTCAAAACGATTTTAATAAAATATTTTTAAATCCCTTAAATATGTCTACAAATTTAATTTTTACCTTTTGTATTACTTAAAAAATTCAAAAATTTTAATCTATAAAATTTCATCCAAGAAAACCTGTAAGTAATAAATTATTAGACAAATTAATTGAAATTTCTGTAATTTGATAAAATAAAAAGTTTTACAAGAAAAAGCTTTTTGTTGTATCTAATTTAAATTTGTCTGATTAATAATTATTTATTGAAGCATAATTTACAAATTAAACTTGAAATTTAAATTTATTAAAATAAGCTTGAAAATTACTTAAGTACTTACAAGTTGTTTTTGATTAGTTTGAAAATTTTCTTAATTTATTCATTGAACAAACATAATTTTAATTAAAAGAAAACTTGTCAATCGATTGAGTTGGGTTAAATATACAATTATCATTCTAAAACATGAATTTTACTCAAGTTGAAAAAGAAAAATAATTTTGAAACTTGACACGTGTTTATTTAAAATACTTTGTCATTAAAATCATAAATTTGAGGTTTATTATGAAAGTAATATGATTATGCATAGATAAAATTACTAGCTCTGATGAAATTAACTAAAATATTTTTTTTGCATTGAGATTGTTTTTAATCTCAGTATCTTATCTCCTGAAAATTTATTTACAAAATATCAAATTTAAAAAATTCCAATAATTTGAATTTTCAAAATACTTTAAATAAAGAAATTTTATCGTTTCTAGATAGAAAAATTTTCAAGCATTTTTTTAAAAAAAATTACAGAATTCAATGATTGATGACTAAAATTTGAAAATAAGTAAACTTTTTGATTTGTCAATCAAATTATTTTTTTAGTGAAAAATTCTTCTTAATATCGTTGGTTTCAATTTCTTTTTCTTTTAATAATTTCAAACTGTAAAATTTCCATCTAATTTTTACTCAATAACTTTTCATCCACATAATGCATGCTTATTTTAATTTTCTTTTCATTTCAAATGATCCAAAAAACAATAAACAAAAATTTTTTAATTCCTCGTGCTTCCACTTAAGAGTTTTTCTTTATTTTGAACAATTTTTTCTCTCCACACACTGATTAAAATACAAAAAAAAAAATTTTTTTTCGAACACTACTGCCGTCGGCTTCTTCAGTCTTCTCTTCGCTACCGAACGATGTGAATACCTTCTGAATTATCATCATCGTTGCTGCTTTCAATTGCCTGTCATTATCTTCAAAAAAAGAATTTTTTTTATTTGTTTGACTGCCTAAATTATGGGTTAAAATTGTGAACTTTTTCATTCTTTTCACTTCATACACTTTATATTTATATATCTATTCTTGTGGATGAGACTTTCACTCTATCTTTCTCACTCTTTTCTTACTTTTTACTTTTCCTCCTTTTTTATTTTACATTAGCAATGGTGTGTGCGCGCGAAGAGATAAAAGATAACGCCATTTTACATAAATTTTAAGCCTTAGCCCTCGATTTCTTCTTCATCATTTAACCGTAGGCAAAAAATTCTTAAAACTCGTTTTGAAAAAGAAAAAGAAAAGAAGATGAAATCGATGACTGACTGACTATTGTGTGTATGTGTATGTTGAAAAAGAAAAAAATTCTAACTAATAAATTTTAAAATAAAACAAAATTTATATTTTTACAGTCGATATTCAGAAAGCGTCATGAATAGTTATCCGTCAATGGGCAGTGCCTCGAGCATTGCACAATTTTATCATCAAGCAGCGGCAGTTTCAGCGGCAGGCGCCGTTGGCATGGATTCGCTTGGTAGTGCATGCTCGCAACTTTCATCTGGTGGTTTATCATCAGTTGGCACTGGACAAGCACTCTCGGAAATCACTCGACATCCATGGCTCGTACCGACTGGTGAGTATATTTTGTATGCATGCCTGTTTGGCAATTTGTAATTAACTCATAAAAGCAGCCAGTTGGAAAAATGCTTAATTGCCATTTAAGTAATATTTGATCACATGTAGACGCACACTCACACACTAACTGAGAATGTGTGTTTTTATTTCCTTTTTACGTGATATTTTTACTACTATTTTGACTATGACTTTTATGACTAAAGCGAGGTTTTATTACCATGATATGGCCTATAATTCTAAAAACATTCTCTCACTCACTCTCATTCATGACATATGAAAATAGAGAGAAAAAATTTAATATTTCTCGTTCATTCATTATATTACAATTGAATGAAATCAGTCACATGCAACATTTAAAAAAATTCTTTTCTTTTTAATTAATTGAAGAATATAAAGATAGTAATTTTAAAATCTTTTTTATTTTAAGAGAAATTTTTTAATATTTTTAAATTGATTTTAGAACAAAAGTTCATAAATCAAGGTCAAAGAAAAATATATGATCAAAGTTTATTAAGATCAAGATCACAATTACTTAAGAACAAGATCAAAAATAATAGGTTAAGATCAAAATTGAAATCACAATAGAAAATTTTTAAATTATGATCAAAAATTTTTTATCATCGTCTTTATTAATTAAAGTTTATAAATTTGAAAATTAATTTTTATAAATTAATCAAAATTTAGATCACAAAAAAAAGCTTAGATCAAGATCAAAAAATTATAAATTTAAAGATTAAACATAAGAACAACATATTAAACAACAAAATTAAAAATTTAGAAATTTAAGACCAAATACATGAATAAAGAAAAAGGTATGGTTATTTAAGATTAAAAATTTCTAAAAAATTGCTTAAAAACTTTAATGCAAGATGAATTTTTTTCATAAAAATCAACTTTTAAGATCAAAAATAAATCTTTAAATTTTCAAGTTCATTTTGTCCTACAAATAAAACAATTAAAGTCATTTCTATCTCTATCTTATTCAAGCTGCACAATTTATTTCCAATTAACTCACTCACTCTTTCACAGAAGAGAAATGAAACTTTTTTATTAAAATTTATATTCTAAAATTTCCTCATATAGTCACACTCACAAACTTGCATACATACATATAAGAAGATTTATGATGTTCTCTCAAAAAGAGAGACAGAGAATCTCTAAAAATGACTCTGATAAGAATGCGGTCATTGAAATTAATGATAATTCTAATTTACTTTGAAGTGTAAAGCGGCGTCTAATAAAATGTGACCAAAAATAGCAATTAATAAAATTTCTAGATAAATAGAATTAATGCTTAAATAATGACACAAATTTACCTCGAAAACGAGTTTCAAAAAATAAAATACATGAAAATTGTATAAAATTATTGTTGATTGAATAAATGAACTTACAACATTGTAAAAAAACTTCATTAGTTCAACCGACAATTTCTACAGCTGTTTTCATGAAAATATCGATCAATCTATAAACATGTAAAAATTTCCTTATAGATTTTCCAATAATTTCATTTTATTTCAATCATAAAAACTTTTACCTGAATGAAAAACATTTTAAAGAGCAACAACCTGAAAATTTATTTTGCAAATTCAAACATGCGAAGTCTAATTTTGCACAAATCATTTTTATTCATCTATAAAAAACTTTATATTTGACACAGCGAGAGTGAAATGTTACGTCAAAAAATAAGCAACCACGTTGTCCGGTTTATGACACGAAATTCTTCATTATTTTTTGAATTATTCCACACACGCGCATTTGAAGAATTTTTATTTTTTTGAGCTTGCATTGATTGAGAATTCATTCGTCAGTGGCCATGACTTCTCTCTAAGACTTTTTTGTTGTTGTTATATCAAAACCAGTTTCCTCACCTTACTTCACTCTCATGTGAGATAGAGATAACGGCCATCTCCTTTATATACACGCACTTCCATTCATTCACATATAAAAAGAAAAATTCTAATAAAATGGCGTTAAGAATAAATGGTTAATGTATTTTGAAATATTTTAACTTTTTTTCTTTTTGCAACATGTAATAACCTTGAATAATGAATTTTTTAATTAATTGAACAAAAGAGTAAGGTTTAATAAAAAATTATAATTTTAAGTAATAATTAATTTAATTTAATGAGTTGCATAAAAAATTAGTGGGTTAATATTTGAAGTTATATAATTTATGAGTTTTTAAAAAGAAAAATTTGATCATCAAAGTTTTTCAGGATATTAAGTGAGATTGAATATTTGAATTTCATTGGACCGTTATTTTTAAAATATGTTTTTCGAAAAAAATGTTTTTGTTAAAACAGACAATTTAAATTTTTTTCAATTCTTCATAACAATTGAAATACAAAAAATTCTAAGAATTCAAATTTAAATTTGATTTGACCATTATTTATGAAAATTCGAAAAATTAGCTTAAAAATTTTGAAAAAATTACAGCATGAAATAATTTTAAAACTTTTCAACAAAACCATACAAAATTTTCTTTCGTCAGCACACCCTTCTTTCAAACTTCCAACCCTTTTCTTTATTACAAATCACTAAACAAAATCCCTGACAAAAACTCATGTAAAATGAGAAAAAAAATCATTTATTGAAGAATTGATTACCATTGCTCAATAACAAGCCATCAACAGAAACATCGTCTAACGGAGTAAAAAATTAAGCCTTAAAAATTTATTTTAATATATTCGCACGTGTAAATCGTTTTTAGAGTTCATTTCTGATGATGATGCTTTAAAATGTGCGGTTTTTTTATATCTGGGAGAGAAAATATTTTTTTGTTGTGTGACGATGATGAGATAATCTTAGTGATGTGGATGACGATATGAGATTATGTAGATGTTTTTTTTTTTTGAGGAAGTTTGATAATTTTTTGGCACATGAATAAAATTTCTTTTAAAATTCCATTCCATTGTAAATTTAAAAATTATTTCATTTTAAATATTAGGATGATCGTCGATTTGAATAATTATAAAGATTAGCTCATTTTATTCATTGTTATTATGTGTTTTTAAAATGTTAAAAGTCATTAAGTTGACTATTTTAGCGATCAATAAAAGCTTTTTATAATTCAAGTTGTTCGACAACATTTTTTTATAATTTATCATTTGAATTTCTTTTGTTATGATTTAAAGATTATTTTTCGACTGAAAATCAATCAAAATTGAATTTTTCATGAAAAACATTTCAAACCAGTGACCAAGTACCCGTATGTCAGATCGGATTACTTTAGGGCATTTTTGGTGCCTAGATCAGTGTTTGTTACAAATTACAGAATTATCAGATTCATTTTAATGAAAATAGGTCCCGCCCAATTTAAAATATATGGATCGAGTTAATTTTTCATTGTATGAGAAATTGGTTCGTAAAGTCTCGGTATATAGCACCATTGCGAGTCAAATTTAATTTTTGTAAAACACTTTAAATTCAAATGATATAATTAATTTAAATGTGTGTAAAAATCAATCATTTAGCAGAAATTCTTATTTTGGTTTAATTGTTTATATGTAAATATAATCCATGAAAACTCGATTATGTAACTGTTACGAGCGATTCTTAATCGTTTGACTTTCCGATTTCTTTGTAAAATATTATGTTTGATTGATTCGAACATAACGGTCGAGTCGAATTCAAACTATATCTGTTGTACGACAATCGTTTGGAACATTTTGTTGCTTGACAAAAAATTTTATATACAAATTTTCAATATGGAAAAGTAATTCGCAATTTTCCAAGTTATATGACTAGTGACAGAAATATAAATAAGCGTCGCCGCACTAACTTTTTAGCACAAATCTAACACAAAAAATCGGAAGTCGCTAGCTATCATAATTTTCGAGATCTCAGAGGGACAGCCAGCCAGCCAGCCAGCCAAAGTGAATGTATAAGCTGCATTGTTGTTCCAAAAATGCGCTTAAAATGTTGGTTATAAAATTCAAAAATCCTGTGATATTTTAAATATTTTTTTCCCGAAAAAAATTTTAACACTCATTTCTTGATTTTCAAATAAATGAATTTTAATCGCTTTAAATCACACAAAAATGATCACACAAATCACACACATGTTCATATAGTGTCAAATTTACTAAAACAATCAACTCAAATGTTCACTCAATCTTCAGTTTACAAACATGATTGTGAGTTGCAAAATTTAAAAATAAGCAAGAGAGAATGAAAAATTCATGGAATGTAATTAATTACAAATGCATTTAAATTTTTTCTATCTCTTGTTAAGTTTTTATTGAGGATTTGAAAGTAAAGTGAGTCATACTTTAGAAATATACTTAGCTTGTATTAATGAATGAAATGAAAGTTAGTGAGCAAGTAGGCAGGCTGTATTTAAAAGTGAAATGAAATTGATTCTTAGAAGATTTGTAATTAAAATTGAAGAAATTTTAAATCTTACCAAAAGATTAGAATTTGAAAAAATTCATTAAAAACTTATAGTTTAAAATTCAAGTCTTGAGATAACAAGTTGTATTACTTTTAAGTTCCCTTATTTTTTTTATTTAAAATCTATAATAAAATTAGAATTCAATTTTTTTCTTTTAATTCACAATATTTCTCCTTTTTTTATAATATAAACAAATTTTTAAATCAAAAATGGATTTTGTAGAATAAATTCAAGAATATAATTAAGAAAAGACGGCATAGCAAAACAAATGCAAGTAAAAAATGAAATAAATTTTCTGATTTATTATGACTGAAAAGGAAGAAGAAAAAAATTGCAGATTAAAATAAGACAGTGAAAAATTATTCAGAAGTTTCGAAACGCTATCGCGCGCTATGAACATAGACAGACAGACATGCATACATGTAAAGAAGTCTTAAAAGTTTTCTCAATTGTGTTGTAAATCTCTCATGGAATATCACCCAAGTTGATGATGATGAATATGTATAATAATAATTTAAAATTGTTATGATAGCAATGAAAATTAATTAAAATTAAAAATAATTGCTAATCGTGCATTATCTCATTTTTTTATTTTTATATTTGCTCATGTGAAGCTTTTTATCATGTCAACTGGCTGCTAAAAAATTTCATTCAAAATAATAATTCTTTTCTTTCTTTTAAAGATTGGATGAGCAATCCCTTCGATCGCGTTGTTTGCGGAGATTTTGCAGGTAAGCCATCTTTTTTTTTTTATACTTCTAAAATTGTAGATCGTAAAAAAAGGTTCAAGAGAAAAAAATCGATATTTTCAAATAGTTTGCTGTCAACAAACAATAAAAAGTGAAAATATGGAGAAATAGAAATTTAGTAAAAGTGAGAGGGTTCCTAAGAATCTTAAATGACTACTGAAATGGATATTTGTTGTAATATCATAATTTTCTACGGCATTTTAAATAATTTGATATGAAAAGAAGAAATAATACTTAATTTTACACCGACGGTCATCATCATGAAATATAGAAAAAAGCGCAGAAAGAAAATGTTTTTTCTTCATGGCGGCTGGATTTTTTGATAAAAAGAAAAGAAATTCTAAAAAAGAGATTTCAAGAATTGAAATTTGATTTCTAATATTAAAAAAATCAGTAATATTAACCGTCACGGTCAGTGACGTGTTAAAAGCGCATTTTTCCGCAACAGATTAGTTTTGTTTCAAAAATTCATTGAAAGTTTCAAAAAAATTTATTCCGGCCTTTTTGAAGTCTGTACAATTTAAAACATACACTTGGGTCTAAATGTCCAAAAACTACTTCTGACATGTTTTCTCGATGTTTCATAACATTTTAAGATTTTTGGATGAAAAAAATTTTTTGGTCCATGTGGTGGACGTCCACCATATGCATGCCATAGCTCGGCATGGAGAACGAATCTCGCGGAAAGCTTCCGTTACACCGGTCTCATAGTCAGAACCAACAAATTTGTGCAAAAAATTTAAAACCGTTTTTTGAAAGACTAGTTACGGAGACAGACAGACAGTCAGACGGACAGACGGACAGACAGACAAACAGACAAAGTGGGGACAATAGCGCCTTTTTTCTAAATCTGATGGAAAATGCGCTTTTAATTTCTTATCTTTAACCAAAATAAATATTTCCTCTATTTAAACCTCAATTGTTTCAAATATTTCAATTTTCTAAATAAAATTATTTTTTTTATAATTTTCTACCTATACTAAATAATAAAATAAAACAAGCCTCTTTCAATAAAATACACACTTATCTACATATATAATAAACAACAAAAATAATAACAATAAACTAAATAAGTAGCAAAGCAAATATAGACACTATTTAACGAAATATTTCACAAATAAAATTTCTTTTCTAATAATGATAAATTTTCATGATTGACTACATTGAATTTGCTCAAGCATGATGAAGGAAAAATAAAGAAAGAAATCATTTTTTAAATAGAATCAAATTCTTTCTTCCTTAGCAGCAATAAAGTGAAATAAAAACTTTCACATCATAAACTACAGAATACAAAGTTGAACTTTATGACCACTTGCATGTATTAAAGACATTTTCAGGGATGAAATTATCAAGGAGCGTAAACCTTAAAAAGAAAACAGGATAAATTAGGGTAAATTATCGAATTTTGGGGCACTTTTTCAACATTTTTCAATAAAATGTCATCAATCTTTTTAAAATGCTTTGTAGCATAATAATATGAATATTAAAAGAAAGATTGAAGCTCTCTTTATTAGTATGATGAGTTTTAAGAGCCAATTTTCTGTGTTAAAAAGATATAAGATGATTTGTTTTTTATTGCAAAGTTTTGGTTACAAAATTTCTTCTTTTACATAAAAATATGCTTAGCAATTGCATTTAAATCTGTACTGAGCAGCGCTATGCAATCAGAAATCTCTAAATGGAGAAAAATTGATTTTAAAATTGAGAAATTTTTGTTTTGTTTTATTTTTCATACAAAATTAAGTGTCCCGAAAATTGATAAATTATAAAATTAGTGTTTTTAAATATTTCAGTGAATTAATATAGTGATATTATTAAATCAATACATTTACAGAGCTGCTTAGTTTTAATATCAAACCTAATTGTAGTGCTGGAGCAATTGTAAAGATAATTATTTATCAAATTTTAAAGATGTGAAACTTTTTAAGAAATTTATGAAAACATTAAATTTGTGAAATTGACTTCTTCTCTGTTTAAACTACTGTTCTTTGAGTTAAATGAATATGATAGGAATATTTATTGTCTTTTCAAGATTGCATTAAAAAGAGGGAAGTGATGATTAAGCTATTAGTAATAAAAAGAAAAAGGTTATTAGTGAGTTTAAACAAAACTGTCCCAAAAATTAGTACTGTCCCAAAATTCGATAATTTACCCTACTTTATGAAGCTAACCGCATTTTGAATTTCGAAAAATTTTGACTGAACGAAATTTACAAAAGACCAAAAAGAATGTTATCAAATTTATGAACGGTTGAAAATTTCATTTTAAACCAAGGCGAAGACACTCCGATTAATCGCCGATTAATCGGCGATTCTTGCGATTTTTGCGATTTCTGCGATTAATCGGCGATTTTGCGATTAATCGGAGTGTCTCCGCCTTGTTTTAAACTTTTAAAAAAATAATTATGAAATTTTCCTGAAATTTTTTAACCTTTTATCTCAATTGTTTTGTTTTATTTTATTGGGTTCAGACAGATAATGTAAACCTACTGGTTTTTTACATCAATAATATATTTTCTATAAAAATTTTTGGATTTTCGATCCCTTAAAAATTACAACGGAAAAGAAGAAAAGTAAAATTAATATCATAAAATGACGCTCTGATTTAAATGAAAAATTTTAAGCTGTCGCAAATGCAATCATTTAGTACTCTCATAATCCAGAAATAGAAAATATATGCATATATAGAACCCTATTTAATACCATGTTTTGTATAAAAATGACAATCTATATGAGAAACATTATGTCATCCCAAAACGGCCATTATTTTTATGCTTTATTTAAAAAATGCGGTCGCAATAGGCAAAAGCAAAGGCAGACAATAGAAAGGATCTTGAGAATCCTTTTGAACAACAACAACAGCAGTCGATTGTTGTTAATAAAATTAACGTTTTTATGAGTGTGTCTTTTGTCCATTTGCTATGGCGCGCCAATAAATCACATAATCTCCACACAAACAAAAGCCATGGCATGTCAAAACATAAAGAGAAGCGAAAAAATTTATTTCATTTTTGTTGACTGCAAAATGGCTTCAAAATGTGCATTTTATGTGCTTCATGCACTCCTCATTCTCTGTCATGACATCAAAGCGGATATATTAAGAAAAATAAAAACCACAGACATACCTATGACATGTTACATGCACCGACTAAAATCAATCCGCATGCAATCTGTTCTGTTTTGTTTTACACTCATTTCTATCTCAAAATGTCGGTTGAATGTCAAAAAATTGCTGTTTTCTGAGAACTTTTATTTGGATCATAAGAGGATGTTTTTACCTTTCTTGTTTCTTCTGGTTTAGATAAAAATGAAGTTTATTTATTTATTGTTAAAATATAGGAAAAAATATAGAGTTAAATAATTTAAGAAGTGAAATTTCTAGTTTTATTAAAAATTTTAATTTAAAAGTTTAATTTAGGCAAATAACTTAGTATACGGGTATTCGAAGAGCTACACACTTGAAATTAGAAGGAATTTTATCGTTTTTCAACTTTGTTTTATTAGAAATAATGAATTGGAGAAATCAAAAAGTATTAACTTTTAAGTTTATTTCCTTTTTGATTCACCATGAATACAAATTTAAATTTTGTAATTTTCAACAAGTCAAAATTTAAAAAAATTAAAAGAATAAAAATCAAATATTCAAAATTGAAATTAAATTTATCATATAAAGAATCAATTTTTTTAAAATTGGTAAGTTTTTGCAAAAAAAATTCATGTGAAAATATTTTACAATTTAAATACTTCAACTTGAAAAAATTCCTTTTAGAAAAATTCTTTCTGTCTCAGAACAACAATATAAAATAATTCAAAGTATAAAGCAGTCAAAGTCAGCAAACTTGTTTTATTTAAAAAAAATATTTCTTCCCACCATACCGACATACAAACTGACAACGAAAAGTGAGCGAGAGAAGAAAAAAGAGTCTCATCAATATCCATAAAACAGTCAATTTAACCCACCGAAAAAAAGTCTACATAATGATAAAAAAGAATCTTAAAAGCGTAAATAATGAGATGAAGCTTGACTTGTCTTTTAGTCAAGATCAAAAAAATCACCAAAACAGCATTTCTTAATTATATATATATACACTCAACTATAATTTATTTAAATTGTTATTATTCACATTTCATCATCATCAACGAAAAAAAAAAAAGAATCTGCGATTGTTTGCGATAAATATGAAAGATGTGAATGAGATTGAAGTTGATAATCGTGCAATATATGCGATAATAACAATAACAATTTAAATAAAAGTCATTACCCGCGAAATATCGACTTATTTTAATTGCTTTTATGAATATCTCTATGGTTATTGCTTGCCCATACACACAAGTTTCTTCTCTTGAATAGATTAAATATACAAATACACATATGTATGTATGAAGAAGTCTAAATATAAAAACAAGTAAAAATTTTCTTTTTGGCTTGATTTGCTATTTTTAATTTCATCAGATTAGAGAGAAAACTGTTACAAATTTATTAATTCTTTTTAATCAATGTAATGTAATTAAGTAAAGAAGGCATGCTATAGCATATATAATCCAATTAAATTACTTAAATGCACTGTGAAGAACAAAAAAGAAAAGTTTTTCTCCCTCGCGCCATTATTGATGATAATGAAGACCATTATACACACATGGAGACCTTCTTTTTCCTTCTCTCTTGATAAAAAGTCAATTTTAATGTCAGTGTTGAAATTTCCCTATCTATAAATTTTTCTCTACACACGGTTGTTACTGTTACTACTGCTGCTACTATTTTAATATTTTTAATATGGTGTTTTTGAAGGGATTTATGCAAAATGGAGGGGATAAATGAGATATTAAAAGTCATAAATAACTAAGAAATATTTTTAGAAAAAAAGTTGAAAAATTTGTGTAACAATTGTAAAATTTTTTAAATATTTTTGAAATTGAAGTTTAAATTTGGTATTCTGTTGTTTTCAAATAAAAGTGATATGAGATCTTGAATAATCGTTGTAATAGAACAATGAATTTTCTTTTTTTTGTGTCCATTTTAATATTTCACATAAAATAAACCACAACATTTTCTACATTTCTATCTTTCTAATTTTCTAATCTAAACAATTTCAATAAATTTTCCTTCCTTTCACATTCTTAATTCTCATTTTCTATGTTGATGTTTTGCTTAATTAAGAATTTTCTAATTTACAAAAAATTCCTCCCATGACTCACATAACTCTTTCTACTCTCTGTTCAGACCATCATGATACATTTAAAACACAATATAATAATCAAAAAACCAAAAAAGAGAGAAGAGAAGAAAAATATCCTTTAACGTGTTTTTTGTGTATATACATGTTCGTAAAAAAAGAATATAAATGCGGAAATGCTTGTTGTAAGGAACTATGATAAAAAAAGTGTATGCAAGGAGCGTTTTTATTATAATTTTAGTCATTTGAGTCGTTTTCATGATGGTTCTTTCTCACTTTCTCTCTCTCTTTACTTTCCGGCAAAAAAGTAGAAGAAGATACGAGAAAGATGTGCAAAGTAGAAATTTCTGAATTCCCTCGAAAAAAAATTTTTGTTGTTATTTTTTTTGTATGAGTGTGTTGAACAGAGCAGAAAAAGGGGACTTACTCGACGTCTATATTGTTATGTTTATGCTTATGATATCATTTTGATTATTTTATTCTAGTCCAACATATAAAAATAAATTCTTATAGTGAAATAAACGGAATAATATACAAAAACATTTCTTTTTCTTCTTGCATGCATGTTTTATGCTAAATACTTAATTAAAATAATTAAAATGTTGGATTTTTGTTCTGTTTTATATGTGTGGTCAAATATAACAAAATTCACCTTCACAGAAATCATTTATGAGCTTTTTTCAATTCCATACAATAATAAATAACGCAGAACAGCTTAGCGAATGAGCAAATGAGTGAGAAGGGAATATATCGTAAATTTTTTATATTTATTTCTTACATTCGCAGCACGTACTAATTTATTTTTATTCTCTTTCATTCATTCTTTTTTCTGTATATTTTTTTGTTAAAGAGTTTTTGTGAAAGATAAGGGGAGAAGGACATAGATATATGAAGGGGATCATACAATAGTCATGTTAAATATTTTAAATGGTTTTTTGGACCAAGATTTTATTTCGATTAACAGAAAAAATTATTTATTTATTAAAGATACGAATGACAAAAATTAAAAATTTTATTTTTAATTTTTTTTAAGACAAAATTTCAAAATTCGGATAAAAGTTTTTTCAAATTAAAAATAAAAATTTTACTTTGGGACCGACAATTTCAAAATTTTAACTTTAAACTTTTTAAATTCTCAAAAATTAAAAAATTTTCTCCGTCATCTTTATGGTGAAAATTTTTCTCACAATTTCAACTTTTTTTTTTGGCAATAGAAAAATATCACATTACTCATAATCAACCCCTTTTCATATATATATATATTTTTTATTTCCATATACATACACAAAAATTCATTCATTCATTTCTCTTTTATTTTATTTTATTATAAAGAGCGAGCAAAAAAGATGTATCAAATGCACAATATCTGTTTGTTAGGATATGATATGATATGTTCAAAAGAATCATAAAAAAGTCTGTATGGTACATAAATATTCATGTAATCGCGATAAGATGAAAGTTGAATTGAGCTGCTACTCTTTTTTTACGGATTATCATTTATTTTTTGTTTTTGTAGGAAATTTATGTGATTCTTTTTTGTCTATTTGAATAGACTTAATTGAGTATGAAGAGAAAGAAAATGATGGTCAATGAAATAGAAGAAAGAGTGTTTTCACAATTGAGCTTTAGGTTTAAAAACTATTTCTAAAGAGTATGAAGAGCAATCGTATTCTAATATGTTTCTTCTCTAACAAAATTATTTATATTTAAAATTAGGATTTTTTTAAATTTAAAAATTGAATTTGATCTTAAATATTTTTAAAATAAATTGATGAGATTTGATTTAGACTAAAAATTTTTATGTCGATCATTTTTATAACTTGGTATAATTTAATGTTACTTTTAACTTTTTAGAAAATATTATTTTAAGTTGATTTTGAAATTATGATTTCAATTTTAATTTGATTTAAAATTTTCATGAACTTGATCTTAGAAATTAAAATAATTGTTGAATATAAAAATCTACATTCATCACCAACCAAAGAAAAAGAAGTAAATTTGATGTTTATTTTTATGTTATTATTTTTAGTAATTTAATGACTCATTATATGGCGAGAACAACATGAGTAATTGCTTGTTATTTGATCTTCTTTTTTGTATGTGAAGTGATGAAAGATTTTTTTTGAAGAATTGTTTGTTTATGCAATACAAGAGAGATTGTTATGATTTTAGAATTAATCAGAAAAATGAGCACATTGTATTAGACAAGACAAGACAAGACAAGAACATACAGAAATTGACTTTTTGACACCTAAAGGCAAGAAATTACCAATTACAATAAATTACAATATGGATAAAGTCTCATGCCAGTAATATTTCTTGTTTCTGTTTCTCTATTACAATTTTCATCCCTAAAATTTGAAAATTAAATTTATGGTAATTGGATTATACCCTCAGATATCAGAATCAGATGTGAGCACATTTGCGAGTATAAGAGGAAAGAAAGATGGCTTCTATGATGGTGTAAAATATATGGATACGGATCATAAGCATTGTTGCATCTGATCTTTTACTCTCTCTCGACTGATAAAAATACAATGTAGAGAATTTTTTTTACTTATTCTCTCCCCCAATAACAAATAGAATATCTAAAGCAGCACACGGTAGCTACTTTTGCTACTGCAATAGAATAAATTTTATTTTTCTTATTCGGTAAATGAAATTTATTGTGTTCAGATTCGAGAATAGAAAAGAAATTTCCTTGCTTGCTGCTTCAAGTCCATTGAGGATAATAATTTACAATAATTTTTTTCGCTTGCTTTCTTTCTCTCTTATTGGATTTTCATTCAATAGAAAATTTCACATTTGTTGTTTTTTAATTAGGTACATAGAAATATTTATTTTTAAATTCTCTGCTGTTGTTGTATCTTCTGCGCATGTGTCATAAAGGAAAAATAGAAAGAAACTTAATGGAGAAAAAAAATATGATTTTAATAATTCAATTTAAAGGAAGATTTCTATGGATTTTAAAAATTGAAAAAATTGTTGATATTTTTTGAAACAGGGATTTGAATTGGCGAAAATAAAATTTATTAATGATTTTCAACAAACAAAGTTTATTTCAAGCTTTTTTTAAATTGTCAGTGAGTTTTTTCAAGATTTTCTCACTTCTATTCATCTATATCAACAAACCAATTCGAAGAAGTCAAAAAAGTCATCAACAACACTTCTGTAACTGATTTAGGTACATTTGAAATATTTATATTTATATTTATTTTGTTAAGTAAACCCATATAAAATTGACAGAATTTTCAATTGAAAATCATGAAAAATAATTTTGAAATATAAAAAAATTTGCAATAAAAGGACTAAACTTCACAAGTTTTTCTAAGTTTGGAATTCTGAGAATTAAATTCTATTTATAATTTCAATTTCATTTCCCTTTTAAAATCAAAATTCTTTTCAAAACTACAAGTTAACTTAAATCACAAAATTAAGGTGATTAAAGTCATAATGACTAAGTCATAAAAGTCACTAAGCTTAAACAGCAAAATAAAAATCTCACTTAGAGCTCACAGTTATTTTAGCAAATTACCAACATATGGCACTATCAATAGCCATAAGAGCAAACACAAAATGTCATTAACACAACTCTGTATGGCATTTACTCATATTATGTACATGCTAATCGATGACAAAAATCTATTACAAACTTGTATGTGACAAAAAAATTTCTAGCTAATTAGCTGTACCGCTGCAGCAACATTGTTGTATCAATAATATTAAATTTTATTATTCAAATTGCAACTTGCGTAAATATATTTAATTATAGATGCTATTGCGCCACTCAATATCCAATTAAAAAATCAATTCTCCAGCTTCATTAAGACTCGTGTTAAGTATTATTTTAGAAGTTATAAATTTACTCATTTAGAGTCTTGTATGTGAGAAGCAGCAGTAAGTAGAAGAAAGAAAAAACCAATTTGACGAATGTTTATGTTAGTAATTGTAAGCAATGAGATAGAATGAGGAAAAAAGAAGTTAAAATTGAATAATTAATCACCAAAGTATCGTATATTTGCCTTTATAAATATTTACACCCCATTTGAAATCCTCACACAGATATAGTATACACAGAGAAAAAAAGAGTGAGGTTGTTTATGTAGATTAATAAACATACGAAATTTGTTGAAACTTGATTATAAAAAAAATTCAAGCACACATATATACATTAAATATACTTTGAAGAATGAAGAGAGATATTTATAAGGGAATAGACACTAGAGAAGAATAAAAATTCAATTTAAATTATTCTAACTTTTAATAAGTTAATAAAGAAAGAATAATTTTATTAATAACATAAATTTGATATACAAGAAGTTAATAATTTAAATCTTGATAGATTTAAAATTTTGCACTTTCTTAGTATGATTATAAATTTTTTCACTACTTAAGTGTCCAATCCTCAAATACAAAAAACCTAAAAGATTTTAAATGATGCCAAATTAAACTCACTCAATTTTATTTTTACTGAAGTGATAAAATTCTCATTAAACATGGCAATTAAAGTATATGATGATGGATAATAACATGAACAAGCTTCTCAATTACACACAAAATAATTATCAGATTGCAAAAGAAATTTAACAATAACAAAAAATTTATTTTTTAAGGAAAAAGATTTCTTATTTCCTTTCTAATAATTTACAAGAAAAGTCTTGAAATAAATTTCTGGATTTAAATATCCATCAGTGACAATACTTTAAGAAATTAACTTAAGAAGTCGGGATTATATAGAGACATTTTCCATTTAAGAAAGTATAAAGTTTATGAGCAACTTTTTGTGTCACCTTCCTTAAAAACACACACACACACTTCTTTCATTCGCCCTCATGCGCCGTGATGGCAATTCGAAGTCATGGTTGTTGTCATGACAACGCACTCACAAAAAAATTCTTTCTCCCCTCATGTATTTCTACTTCTACTACTGCTGCTGCGGTGAAACAGCATGAAGAATTAAAAAATGATGATGAAAAAAATGGTTTTAATGAAAAAATTCTTTCTTTTTTGTTAAGAGTGAAGAAGATTAAAAAAGTACGTGTGGTGATGTTATGAAATAAATTGCATTTAAAATGAGATTAAAATATGAGAAATTATGAATGATATTCAAAAGAAAATAGATAATGAAGATTTATTGAGAATTACTTAGTTGAAGATTTAAATCTTATGCACATTCTAAAGTTTTGATAAAGGGCAAAATTGAGAAAAAAATCTAAAGTTAAGATAAAAGTTCATGATCATTACTTAATTTTCAAATTTTGGCAATATTTATACTCAACTAAAATAAGATAAGAAAACATCAACTATAAACTGTTATCAAAAAATTTTATCTTAAAAATTGATCTATATTTTTTTATTTGATCTTGGATAATTAACTTGATCTTAAATTTATTATTTGATCATAAACTTTGAATTTAAAACTTTGTCTTGATCTTAAAGTTTTTATTCAATTTATGTCCATATCGTAACATTAATTTTTGGTCTCAATTTTTTGAATATTTTCTTAACCTTTTCACTAATTTCTAGATATTCAAAATTGATCTTAATTCTTGATCTTTTAATTTGAACTTGATTGTTATTTTTGATCTTGGAAAGTTTCAAGACATCTTGAATAATTTTTAAATTATCATATTACATTATTATCATTTTTATTATAACACATCTCGTTTAAATTGATATGAAAAGCATTTTCCAAAACATTCGAACCCAAAAAATAAACTTTTCTTTTTAGACACAAAAAAAAAAAATAAATTCAAATGATTGTTACTGATTGAAATCGCTTAGCGAATTTACTAAATTGCCACTCACAACAGTTTCAACTTTTTTTACTCTTCTCTCCTCATTTTACAACATAACAGTACTGACTAAAAATGGTTTTGTGCTGTTCTGTTGGGATAATAAAAATAAGGCAGAGTGAGAGGCAGAAAGTCATAAAAAATTAAATTACAGACAAACATAATGTTTCGTATGCTAAAAAGTTTTTTCTTCTCTCTCTCTCTCTCTTGAAACAAGCAAAACTTTTTTTTTATTTATCCTTGACAATACCAATCCATCACATACATACAGTGTTTCTTTGCCAAAAAAAGAAGAACTATAAAAATGTGTAAAGAAAGATAAAAAAGAACCCTTTTGCTAACTCTCTCCTTGATAAGTAACAACAAAAAAATTTCTCTTTTCCTTTTTTAATGCCTGTTTGGTGAAAGTTTTCATGCGAAAAAAAAGTGTTTTGTCATTGAATCAAGTAAATAAACCCTTTTTCTTCATGCTTTTACGCAATTTGCATCATACAAAAGAAAAAGAAAGTTTTTTTACATTGCTGATGAATTCTTAAGAAATGTTTTTTTAATTTCTATTTCTAGGACCCAATGGTTGTCCAAGAAGACGCGGTCGTCAAACATACACACGCTTCCAGACATTGGAACTAGAAAAAGAGTTTCATTTTAATCATTATCTCACACGCAGAAGACGTATCGAAATTGCACATGCGTTATGTCTCACAGAGCGACAAATTAAAATTTGGTAAGTTATTCTACTCTTACACATGTAGGAAAAATATTTTATAATTTCCGTAAAATAAATTTACTCAAAAGTGTTAAAAGAAAATTCAAAAATGTTATAAATATTAACAAAAATTTTAATTTATAGCAACAGATTTTATGCCAGTTATAAAATTTTTTCTTCATTCCCATACATGTCCAGTCAGCTAACAAAGTTCAATGAACCGAAAATTTTATTCTGCAAAAAATTCCCTCATTTTCATTCTCTATTTTTTTGTTAATTCTTAATTGTGTGTAAATTTTTACAATTTCACTTAGACTAATTAGATCTTGTTAGTTCGAATTATCTGTTTGTAGGAGGCAGCAATTAACTTTTTTTTTCTATTCAATTGATTTTAATTGATTAAATTTTTTTCTACTATTTTATTAGAAATTGAAAAATCATTGATTTAGTTAAAAAGTTGTAGAATGAAAAACCAAAGTCAAGTAAAATTCAGCTCAAAAAAGTAGAAATTGCTATTCAAAAGATGAATGTTCGAAAATTAGATTTAAAAATTTTTATTTAAATATTAATTACAATTTGATAATTTTTTAAAAATGATAAACTTTAGTTTGTAAAAAATTGTCTCAAAAAAGAGGCTTTTACGACATTGCAACAACTTTTCTAAATTAAGATTAAATTTTAATTTTATAATTCTAATTTACTTTTTAGCGCATTTTTGGAACAACAATGCAGCTTATAATTTCACTTTGTTCGGCTGTCTCCCGGTTCCCGGTGTCACGCTGAGATCTCAAAAACTACAATAGCTAGAAACTTCCGGTTTTTTGTATTAGTTTTGTGCTAAAAATTTACTGGCTTATCGCTTAATTAGGAAATTGTCACTGATTGCATTAATTAGGAAATTACGAATTTAAATTTCCATATTGAAAATTGTAAACAAATATTTTTAGCGCGAAAACGATTACAGTGACACTAACGGCTAATATTGAAACTTTAAATAATTTGAATATTAATCAATCGTTATTTTCAAATCGATGAAATTTCTTTTGAAATACAAATCGGAAAGTCGAACGAATAAGAATCACTCGTAACAGTTACAAAAGTCAAGTTTTGATGAATTATATTTCTACATTGATTATATAAACGAAAACACAAAGGCTATTGCAATTGAATATTTCTTTTAAAGACGATTCTATTAATTCTGTAACCGCTAATATCACTGATCTAGGCGCGAAAAATGCGCTTAAGTCCTCTGATCTACACAGAGACTTTCCCATCATGTTCATTTCTAATTTCTTTTTTATTTTGTTAAAAATTAAAATGAGCCCCAAAAAATCTAATTTATATGAATTTTCTTATAAATATTCTCAGAATATAAAATGAAGCAATTACCAGTGATTTTGACTCTTTTGAATTAAATAATAATCCTCACATAATATATGAGACTATTTTGACTGTTTAAATATTCAGTTTTATTCAAATAAATCGCTGAATTGTGCATAAATTAATCTCATTATATTGCAATTTAGAACTATACTAAATTTTTTTTCTTGTTCCCAACAGGTTCCAAAATCGCCGCATGAAATTAAAAAAAGAATTGCGTGCTGTTAAAGAGATCAATGAGCAGGTAATAATTTGCATAAAATCATCAGTGATGACCACAACAAAAAGATAGAGAACAATTTGCATACAATAATGACAATATTTTATGGTCATCCTTAAATAACTTTTCTTTTGTTCTTATTTTTTCAATACAGGCAAGACGTGAAAGAGAAGAGCAAGAAAAAATGAAGCAAGAGACTTTAAAGTCATCACAGCAGCAGCAACATCATCACAATAAGCATCAGCAACAGTCGCAGGATCATTCTGCACTCCTCTCATCACAGAACTCGCATGGCGGACAAGGTGGACCTCATAGTGGACATCTCGGTAATCACGGTGTTGGAGGTCTAGTTGGCAGTCATTTGCATCATCCATCGCTAGTACAAAATGATTTGAAATTAGGTTTAGGTGGTATGGGCGGCGGTATTGGTGGTGGTTTGGGAAATCTCGGCATGATGGGTCAGTTGGACAACAAAAATCAAGACATCTTAAAGGCAGTTAGCAAAGTCAGCTCATAAATGCATTTTTTTGCTTCTTTCTTATACAATGATTCCGTCATTTTTTGAGAAAAAAAATTATAATATTTAGGTGAATATAACAAGAAAGAGTGACAAAAAATTACAACAACAAAAATGCTGATTTTTTCATTTGATTTTAAGATGTAAAAAAGTGTTTGAGAATTTTTTTAAATAGTATTATTAAAACGATCCAACAGCTATAGCACATGACTTATCAAAAAAGAGAATTTTTTTTCTTTCACACAAACAAACACGAGAGAATGAGTTTGTAATAAAAATATGATAATATTGTGAGGAGTAAAGGCCATTTAGAATTAATAATAAAAAATGAAAAAGAAATGAAAATACAGTAATAATACATAATAATAATAATTAAAAATATTGTAATTGTAAGTTATTAAATTTAACTGATCTTTTTAAAATAATAATATTTAATTAAAAGAAACATTTCAAGAAATTGCAGGAAAAGAATTTGATTTTTATTAAATTAAAATTGAGATAAATTGACATTTTGGCTAAAAACTTTTAAGAATTGAAATTATTTACAAGGAAAAAGAGATATTAATTCAAATATTGATAATTAGAAAGGTCTTCAGCAGATTACATTATGTGTTTTTTTTTAATTCTTTTTTTGTTTCATAAAAAGAACTTGAAAATTCAATCTCAGAACTTAAACATTAAATTTTCTAAAATAATAGAAGATATAAAATTTTGAGATCAAAAATGAAAGAAAAATATCAAATTTTGTAGAATCAAGTTAAAACTTTTATCATCAAGATCATTAACAAAATGTCTCAGAGTCCGAAATCGAATAAAAAAATACACGTAACTTGAATAATTTTATTCGAATAAGCATACAATTTTTTATTCGATTTCGGACTTTGAAATGTCTATTAAGACAAGTAATCGAAAAAAAGTAAATTCAAATTTTGAAAAAATTTCGAGACTAATCACCGAAAAGCAGTCAAGAATTTTTAAAAAATTTGAGATTTATAATCGAGTCAAATTATATTTTTAAAAAATTTATCATTAAAGTTTAAGTTCAGTTTTTTCTAAACAAAAATAAAAAATCATTTTTAGTCTTAAATGTCATTTTTTCTCATTTTATTTTTAAAACAAACAAACCCAGTAAGAGAATAAATCACAAGAATTATGTCACGGAAGTTTTTTTATTAAAAAAGAAAAAAATATACATAACTTAAGAGAAAAGAAAAAAATCACAAGAAAAAAAAGAAATTCATTGATGATATAAAAATACGTACTAGTATGTAAGAAAAAATGCTCTAAATTTAATAACTATAAAAATAATTCACTCCAAAAAACTTTTATTTTATTTTTTTTGGATAAAGATAAAAAATTGATAATTATATATTTAAAAAAATGAAGATTAAAAAAGTTAGTTATTAGCAAATGAAGTTTTTAGAAATTGAACACATAAAGATAAAACGTTGGAAAAAAATTGAGCTGTAAAAAAGAATCTTTTTTGGCATCAAACAAACACACACATTTCGTACTGATATTAGCAGATGAATCTTATTAAGTGAAATTCTTTATTTCTTTATTGAGCAAAACACAGTTTTTTTATTTTTAATTCCCTCTCAATAACATTTTTTCCTCTCTCTGTTATTTCGCATTTATGATGATGGAAGGTAGCTGACTTATATTTAAAATAGATTAAACTAATGTTCATAAATTGAGAGAAAATGAAGAAAAATTTTTTTTTTATGTTTGATCAAATTGATGATGAAACAAACAGTGTGTGAATGAGATCAGTATACATGTGGTATGAATGTCAGAAGAAATTTTTTCATCATTTTTTATCGAATTTTTCTCTTAATTTTAAATTTTTTAGTGTTAAATGCCATAAAAAAATAAACTTCATCATTATATGCTTCGATTTTATTATTTTAGTGTTAAGTTTATAATTTTTTTGTTCAATTAATGAATTTGTCAATTCTTTGTTTATTTCGTTTCATATATTTCTGCCACTAAATATGTTAAATTTAGTTCAATTGCAATATATAATTTAAAAAAGTTTACTTTCTTGTTTCTAATTTGTTTATCATGTGAAAAAAAATTTACTTAAAAATTCTTTTCTCTTTTTTTGGTGTAAAAATTGTCTTGTGATTATAATTAAAAAAATTTTTTTTCAACAAAAAGAATTTATAATTTTTAGCTTCATTTTTCTCATCTTTGTTTTTAATTCTGTAAATTTTTATCTCTTATTGAAAGTAAAAAAAATTAATTTTGGTAGCAAAAAATGAAAAAGTTTTAGTAACTAAATAAAGTCTTTTAAAACAAAACATTTTTTTATTTTATTTTATTTGATTACGTATGAATGAATGAATGGTTTTAATTTTTATTCATTTAAACTAAAGAATTGAAACTCCCGTAATTGTGAATTCGAATCTTAATATGACCAAATGTGATGACTTATTTTGAAAATTTTTTTATTTTTCATTTTTTTTTATTTAAAACAGTTTAGCTTGAATAAAAATTTTCTTTACTTTACCAATCAAATTTAAACATTTAAAGGTCAAGATTTATAAATGAAATTTAGTAAAGATTTTCAAAATCTTAAGTTTTAATCTTCTGATTGATGAGCTTATTGTTTTCTTTTTTGTAAAAATTTTTACCCAAAAATTAATTTTTAAATTTTCTAACCATCCAGATCGAACAAATGAAATTGATACTTTGTAATTTCTACACGCGACTTCATTAAAGAATTCCACGCAAAAATTTTTCTCTTGCAAAAAAATATAAAAATTGTCTCCAACTTCCTGTCGCTCTATCTCATTGCCGTTATATTGTCGATTTGATCGCTCAATGCTCGTAAAGTCTAGTAAAAAATTTCTTTCTTTCCTTCTCAAGCTAGTCTCTCAGTCGTCGTTGTCGTCTTACTTTGTTCATAACCTACCGCATTTGAAATTTGAATTTTTTTTCTCTTTTTTCGTTCGTCTCTGCTGTTGCATAGCATGTGGTATGATATTGCAAATGTAATAAAAGAGCACTTGACACAATTTTAAAATAAAATAAAGGACTGGCTTAAAATTATCAAGAAATTTCATGCACATACTAAAGCAATTTGTGTGTAAATTGCTTTTTAATAAAGTCAATAATTTTGAAGGATTGGCAACTTAAAATGTAAATTTTATTTTTCATTAAATTACTCTATTAGTTTTTTTAAACTGTTATTTGAGAGGGAAACAAAATTTTAATTTATCATAAAATTCCATCCAAGTTTTTTTATAAAATAATATCAAAATAGAAAATACTAGTAAAAAACATATTTTTCATACATACGTACATAAAATTACAATAACGAATGATGATAGGAAATTTTAATGTTATAAGTTGAATTGGGTTGAAATATTCCAAAATTTAAATTATTTTATTATGTAGAAGACAGCACAAGAAAAGTTCAAAAAAGTTTTGTACTTTTCTAAAATAATTTTGAAACCTCCAAATTTAAATTAAAAAATTGTCTCATTGAATTTGAACATTGAACACATTAAAGATTTTTCAACCCAATTCAGACTTCTAACATTAAAATTTCCCCAAAAAATAAAAAATATTTATGAAAAAAAATTTCAAACTTGTTAAAGAAAAGAAAAAAATTGAGTTGCTATACAAGAATTAATACCTTAATACAGTAATAGTATCATAAGTGTATCATAAAATGATAAATTAAAATAAATTCATTTTCATGATAGTAATTGTAAAGTTTTTATCAAACAAAAAAATGAAAGTGTTTCGCGAGCGACGAAAATCATATACAAAAAAAAATTTATAATATTTAAGAAAAATTCTTAAAAATTTAATCACATTGTAAAGAAAAAAATTGTGTTAATCCCACCAGAAAACTAAAATTTTCTAGTGTGCAGTGAAAAAAAGAAAGAATATACGTAAATATAGTCAGGGTTGTAGTGTTCTGCTGCTAATTAATTATTTTTTGATCAAAAAGATGAGACAAGAAGAAAAGAAAAAAAGTTAAAATAAATAAATAAATACACCTACATGAAATAAATTTAACAGAAGAAAAAAAAGAAGAAAACTGGATGTCCAAGAATACACAACATAAATTTTGACTTCAGACTAGCAAAGGAAAAGCAAGAGATGGGAACTGAAAAGGAAATTAATTTCATTCGATCGATGCTGATGCAATCTAAACCACACATCTATAAAATCAATATATATGGATAAGTGTATAGAGAGAGAGAATGCCAGAAAGAACCCCTTGTCGGTCATAAAAAAATCGTTTAATGTCTTTTGATCTGCATGAAGCAGAAAACTTGTTTTTCGTTTCTTTCTTCATTATAAAAAAAAGAAAGAAGTTATTCTGAACACATTCCAATGATGTTGAAAATGTAGAAAATTGTGAGTAAATAAATATATGTATATATGCATAAGCTCACTATATATATATATATATATATATATATTCTCTCTGATTATTGTGTCCATGGCGGGTAAAATAACTCTTCTTTCTATTTTTTCTCTTTTATTCGTATTATTTTTATGTGGTATGAAGATATTATATTATATTGGTTAATACATAAACTATGGTCAAAAGAGAAATACTTTAAGCTTTGATATTTTACAAAATGTGAGAAGAAATTTAAAATTGTAATGTTTTAAAAAGTAGAGATATATTTAATTTCAAATCTTGATATGAATTTATCAATTTTTCATTATTAATTATAAGATTTATTTTTATTTCTGAAATTTATTTTTAAATATTTTTTCATTATTCTTTTGAAAAATTTATTTTTCAAAGTTAGTACTTAAATCAATTTTTGTATAGTAATGTTCAAGGCTTTTTCAATAACACAACTCTCATATTTAAAAAATTCTTTATTTTTATTTCGAAAATTAATTGATGAAACAAATTTTTTTCATGTTAGATTCAAAACTTTGGATACACATTCTCTGGATTTTTTAAAAAATTCATTACCGTATCTCAATTAAATTTATTGAATATTGATTTGAATTATAAAATTGTTCAAAGCTGAAAAAATTTGAGATTAAATTTAAATAAAAATGAATCTAAACAAAGTTTTAAGTTCAAATTTTGCATAATTAAATAATTGTGTTGATTTGTTTAATGTGTCTTTTACCATTTTTTTTAATTTCAAATATTTTTGACAACTTCAACATCAAATAAAAATTAAATTGAGCATAATTGAATTTTTTTAAATTCTAACCTTGCAGTTAAAAATTCAAACACAAGAAAAAGCATACAAATTAGTCTTTCTTCAAAAAACTAACAAGAACAGCATAAAAATAAACATAAAAACCATAACTTTATATACTTCTCCTCTCAGTGTAAACAATTAAATAAGCACCAACAGAAAAAGAAAACCTCATGAAGAAAATTACAACAAGAGAGAAGAAAATGGAAGTAAATAAAATTCCGAACTACAAAATATAATTTTATGATCTTTAATTTGTTGCAATATTTTATTTCCATTTCTAATCTTTATTGTCTTCATTAAATGTATTTTTATATTCCTACTTTACTCATAATTTATTTTATTTTTTTTGTGGGTCTTAGAGAAGAAGTAAAAGATTGCTATAGCATACCACACTTAGTTCGAACAGCACAATTTCTTCGTAACAATAATTATTAATATTATGTGCGCTAACAGGTTACACACTTAAACTATTTGTGCATTTCCTGTGTGAATGACGATAAAAATTTCCTACCCCCATCACTTGCTTGCTTTTGACTAAAAACTTAGAAAATGCAATAAAAATAATTTTTATTGTCAAAACAATTTCATGCTACATCACATTGTACTCAATTGATTGATTTTTTTCTCTCTATTTCTATAACTCAGTTTAGTTTTAATGAAAAAAATGCTTGAAATGAATAATGTAATAAAATAAGTAATAAATACACACATAATTGCATTTCATCATCTCATTATTGCTTTTGAATAAAGACACAAAAATAAAAATAAAATTGATTTGATTTATCACCATAACCTGCCCGCAATCATCATTGGTTAAAGAAAAAAAAAATAAAGGAAGAATGATGGTGATAAGAAATAAAATAAAACATATTCATTGAATAGTGTTAATCATGGAGTGTATAATACAAATTAATAAATAATAATAATGAAACATTAAACAATGAAATACTCATTGTAATAAGACATATATAGAAAGGAAAGAATAAAAATTAAATTGAATGTGTAAAATGTTGACTTTTTAATTTTTTTCGATATGAATTTTTATTGAAGAAATGTTAAAATTGAATTAAAATTTATTATTTGGCAGTTATGCTTTTAGGATCAAAATCTTAAAGATTTATTATATATATATTTTTAATCACAGCTATTTTTTTTTGTGTTAAATTATTCATTTCGTCTTTGTTTCAGATTATGAAAATTATGTAATATAAATTTTTCTTTTAAAAAATTCGTGTTTTTCTGATTTATGACTAAGATTTTGCAAGTCAAGTAAAAAAATCAAGTAAGAAAGTCAAGTAAAAATTTCAAGCCTATTTGAAATGCAAAATTTTATAAACAAACAATTTGACAGTTTTGAATCAATTAAAAAAAGTAATTTTTTAAAAAATCAAAAAATTTCAAATAATTAAGTAATTAAATCAAGTGAGTGAAATCAAGTAAATTTTGAATCCATTTTTCTTAATTATTCTTAAAAAAATGTTATTTCATTTTTATCCTAAAATTCAAAATACTTATTTTTTCTTACAGCACAACAAATACATTTAAAACTTTTGTGTTTTTTTCTCTTTTCATTTCTCTGAATCTACCTATAACCATTTATATAATCGCTTGAATTGCTTATGACTCTATTCGATGGCTTTAAATGAGCTTTCTTTTCCCAATGAAAATGAGATTTTTTAATGTCAACTTTTAGAGATATTTAAATGTGATATTTTTCTATTTTATTTGACAGTGATTGGATTATGAATGGAGCCTCATTATAACTAAAATAAAAAACATTGTTTCTCTTGATTTCGAGTGAGAATTTTTTTTCTTTTCTTTCAATTCTTCAATGATGATTTATAAAGCAAATAATTTTAAAAACAATCAACGAAATTTCAACAGCAATAGTTTGTGCCTCATTGCTTTAAAAATGTCGATGATTTATCGAAAGGTTAACAATATTGATGCCATTGCCTCATTAGATACAATGACAATGAGAAATTGTTGCCCTCACAAGACACTGATTAAATATGATGCCGTGGACGTTCAAATTTAAATTTAATTCATCATTTGTTGTCGCTTGAATTAAAATGAATTTTAAATTGAAAAAATATTGCAAGTGATGCACTTTTTTATCATGTTACAACAAGTGCAATTTCATGAATATTTATTTTTTGACCTGAATTCTTTTAGATTGCAATTTAAAATTCATAAATTATAAATCTAAAATGAATTTTCTAGTGTCTCTCCCTATTTGATTTTTTAATTTTTCTCAATTAAAATTTAAATGAACATATGACTAAATGTATGATCAATTTTAAAGTTTCAATTGATTTGAATTTAATTGACAAGCAGCCATCTTTTTATTTTTCATTTATTGAATAATGGAAAAGATTTTTTTTGTTTGCTTTTTTGTTAAAAATAAACTTTCGATGGGATTTATTTACCTTTTGAATCTTTGTAATAAATTAAAATTTTAATCTTGAAAATTATCAGCTAGTTCAAAAATTAAAATTTAACATCAAACTTGCAGAATCAATTTTTCAAAAATTATTATTAAATTTAAAAGTTTAAATTTTATTAAATTTATTAATAGTTTTTTGGAGAAATCAAAATTGGATTTAAAATTTAATATGAAGTTCTAGAAATCGATTTTCTAATCTTGATAAATACTGATGTTTTACAAACATTGTGCAACATTTTTCGTCACCTGAAATTTCTAAAACATATTCTTTTTCTTCAAAAATATATTTTTATATTTTCAAAAAGTGCTCAATATTTTTTAAAATCAAATAAATTTTAGCAAAAAACGTTAGCATTTTTCATAAAGTATTTATTTTAGAACTTAGATGTATAAATTCTAGTAGGGATGAAAAATACAGAATCTTTATACAGATTTTTACAGAATCTGCCCTGTAAGAGGAAAATCTGTATACAGTTTTCTACACCCTGAATAATACTTTTGAAATTTTTTTTTCATTTGAAAATTCTTAAAGTTATAGAGTTCAAAATTATGCATATAGAAAGAGAATTGTACATATTATTTTTTCATCTTATATGCAGAATACTGACCATTTCAAATCCTTTTCAAAAATCGTAGAAAACCCAAAAAAGAAGAAATTTTCCACAACCATTAAACGTTTTTAATCCAAAATTTTCATTTAAAAACATGCAAATATAGAGAGAGAGGAAGAAGTCTTGATTTAGATATCAAATGATATTAGTAGAGTAGAGAGAATAACCCTTTTTTAATATGTAAAACAAAAAACTTTCATTCAACACAAAAATTTCAAAAATTGACATTAACAATGAGAATAGTCAAAAAATTATGAAAATCCATAAATTTTCATGTCTATAGAAATTCATGAATGAATCTTCTTTGTGCTTATAAGCAAGCCAAAGAATTTTTTTGTTCTCCTTTTTTCGAATAAATTTGCAATTTCGACATATTTTTGTGACATTTTGATATTTATGATATTAATATTTTTTCGTTTCTTGTATATGTATGTAAGGCAGAGAACAATGGGATAAAAAAAGAACGAGAAGAAAATTGCTTTTCAGACACTCAAGTGGAATGTGATATTACCAACAGATAATTTTAAAGAGAGTGAAATTTAATTCAATTATATTTGCGAGTGTGTGTGTGTGTTTTAAGGAGTGCCATCAAATCATCTTCAGAACATCCGCAATGAACAACTTTTTAGTAAATTTTTTTCCTCTTGGTCATGACGACATTTCACATCTTTCTTTCTCCCCATATTAGTTCTATTTTATGTGCTTCATTGATTTTTTGACACTAGGAAAGATGAACCTCATGACATGCGCATCTTTTATAAAAATGAAAAAAAAGAAGAAATTCTTCATGTCATGTGTGAAATGAGAAGAATGAAAAAAATTATTTTTTTTTTTTTGATATAATTGCACATCCTTTTTTCTAAATAATTAATTTCAATTAAAATTTCCCATTTCTCTCTCTTAATTTTTTCAAGTGTAATTTAAAAATCATAAAATTTACGATATTTTAATTATTCTCTTTTCAAATTTTATTATCATTCATCTTCCTTATTCTTTTTTACTCTCTTCAAGTTGACTGTTTAAACAGAAAATTCACTCGCTTCTAAAAAAATTTCTTTCTTCCTCCTTTCTTTTTTCTTTCTCTTTCATTGATAAATTTCTTTTGTCCTTTTCTGATTACAAATGGCTTCTTGTTGGAAAGGTGGTAGAGGGGCGGTTTCTTATAGGAACATAGATAAATGGTAATTATGGAATGGTTCTTGTCATGGATTTCATTTTTGGTTACAAAAGAGATTTTTTTGTGTGTTTAAAAATAAAGGGGAATGCAAGTTTGAGTTTTTTAATCTGTTGACTTTTTTACTTTATTTTTTGTTTAGAAAGATTTTTTCATAATATAAATTTTAAAAATTAATTATTGAGGATTTTTAGTAACTTTAAGTCAGAAATATTCAAAAATTGAAGAATTTTGAACTTTAACTTTCAAATTTAAGATTATATCGAAAGAATTTAACTGAAACTATACAAATTTGAATTTTTTAAGACCAATTTTCTCTGACTCTTAAAATATATTCCAAATATCATAAGTTTATTATCAAAAAAGACTAGCTTTAGCTCAACTTAAATTGGTTTAAATTGTCGCATTGAAAATGACAAATATTAATAGTGAATTATTACAAAGTATAAAATCAATTTTTGAAAAACTTTGAAATTTGTTTTCTAACCCAATAAAATTCTTTCAATTTTAGGTTGACTTAATGGAAGATTTTATGTTTTTTAAGCTGAATTCATAATGAATCTTTATTGCTTTTAAAAGTAATAAGGAGCTGTACGCAATTAATTTTTTGGTATTACTTAGTTTCATTTGATAATAATATGATAAAAAAATTTTTTGGATGAATTACTTTTAGAATGTTTTCCTGGAACACTTCCTAATAAAGAATCGTCTTTATACTAATTTAACTATTAAGTAATCATTACTACCTTTATGAAATCTTCCATATCTCACTTCTTGATCAGTTGATACAATAGCTATTAAATATTGATTTAAAACCAATTATTTAACTATCTTATTAAATTTACAGTGCACCAAGTTTTTAGTATTGAACTAGAATTTAATTTTTATAACAATCGTTGAATATTGAACAATCCTCCAAATTTTTCTTAAATCTGAGCTGAAAAAATAGCTCTTGTAGCCAGATATACTTTCAATTCTATTTGAAATTAGTTTATCATCTTTACTCAACTTCTCAGTTTTTTTTAAGTTTCCTCAACTTCAATTTAATTTTTCAATAAAATAAAGTTAATAATAAACCTTTAAAATTGAAAAAAATATTTTGAAGATCATTCAATTACTTCATTTTTTCCTCAACTGGAATCCATTTTAAAATGACCTAAATACTTAAGATTATTTCGAGTGACAAAACTTTTGAAAGTGGACTAATAAAAAAATAAACAAACAAACAATTGAAATTTCTTCTGATTTTAACGATAATCATCATTGACCACTCTTTAAAATAAATAATCCTTTTACGATCTCCTTTGTTTGTTTATTTACAAGATTACAAAAAGATTTTTATGACTTTACCAACTTCTTCATTTAACACATTTTTAATGATCTATTTTTACTGCTTTTTGAAAGTATTATACTTCTACTTCTGGATTTTATTTGATGTCTTTGGGTTAAAGAAGAAAAAGAATAAAAGTGATTTATAGATAGAAAAATAAATGAAAAATTTTAAGTATTTAAAATTCATTTATGTTTTGTAGTGATTGAGGAATTGATGATAAATTTGATTTTTTAAATGAAAATTTAGCTTTGCTCTTAAATTGTTGTCTTGGTAATGTTGTCGTATTTTAAATCAAAAAAGCTTTGTTAATTGTTATAAAAAAAATTCCTAGATTAACCAAGAACAAAATTTGTGGATAAATATTTATAAAATATGAAAAGTTAATGCAAATATTCAGAAACTTGTAAATTAAATTTACTGAAGTTTTTATTAGCTCTGTATAATTTGGATAAGAATGAAAAAATTTTGAAAGAAATTTCAATTTCAATAATATAAAATTTTCTATATAAATTGAGTTTCATTCTTAAAAATCCAAAATTTAATCATTTTTCTTAAGAAGTTTTTAAATATTTCAATTCAGAACTCATATAATTTTAAATTTTTGAATATTTTCATATTATTCACATTTATGAACTCTTCCCTTTTCTCTTACATTGTACTTTTTTTTCTCCTCATTGTGTTTGTTGCTATCTGTTGTACAGTTTGCGTACTGTGTATGGAATTTTGTAAGTTAAGCAAAATCAGTTAAGAATAAAACATTCACTTTAATAATTTACAAAATTTAATTCTTCATTATAAATTCTTAATTTTTATAAAAATTTCACAAAAGAAAAGAAAGAATTTTTAAATTATTTAGTAGATTAAATAAACCAATAAGATAGAAAACAATTTTCAGATTTTTTTCAACGTATTTTTCTCCTTTTTCGCACTTAAATTCACTTTTAAAAGATGACTGTAGTGTCAGCTGCATAATTTGAAAATTTATTAGAAAAAAATCTTTTACCCAGACCACCCTTGTTGTTCACTTTTGCACAGCAAAAAAGTCAAATAACGACTAAAAAAGTCTTTAAAACTCACTCATTAAAATGTCGTTAAAATTGCACAAGAGAGAAAGGCATGAAAAATGTGAATATGAAGGCAATTAAATGCATTTTAATTTTTTTTACATGCAAGCGAATTCAATTAAATTATTACTGTCCATATTTCAAGAAAAAGAGCCGCATGGTAAATAAATTAAGAAAATTTACAACTCTCGACCAGCAGACATATGGCAGTGACTCGATAAGCTTCATCCTCATAGCATATTTTCGAAATTGCTGTCGGTAAAAGAACAAATGAAAGATGAAATTTTTCACACAATATTGCGATTAAATTTATTTTTATGACTGCCGTTAAAATATTTGTTTATGTTAAACACACACAAGCAAGCACATAAGAACGACACATGAAAAATTTTAATTGAATTTTAATCTCAAGTTTGAGATCTTAAGTGGGTAGTCAATCTCTTTTCTTACCTTTTTTATGCTCGCTTGTTTGGTTTTTATCCAATGAAAGATTTTTTTGTTGGTAATGAAAATAAAAAGCTTAATCGAGTAAAAATGATAGAAAAAATTAAGTTAAAAAAATTTGTAATGCAAAGTCGTACATAAATAACGAAATAAAATCTTGACCTAAAATTCTACAAAAAAATCAAAACAAATTTTTGTTTTCATTCGTCATAAGACAAATTCCGTAAAACACTTATTCAAAGGTCATCATTTATGAAATAAATAAACGAAAGTGTTTCAAACTTGATAAGAGATTGACGCCATTTAAATAAAGTTTAATGAATTTTTTGTCACTCTGACTGACGACTTGATATTTTCTTATTTATTTTTCAGTCGTAAAAATAAAATCAAAGTGAAGATTTGCAAATGCTTTATTATAAATTTTTTATTTTAATTTCAACATTCATTGCTATAATTTTAAGTTCACAATTTGAAATGAGAAATGACACATTGATAAATTGGTATGAAAGTCAAAATAATTTGATAAAAAATTCATCAAATCAATTATTAAAATCAGTTAACCGTGAATGTGTTGAAGAAAAAATTAAATTATCAGAACTTGGAAATAATTTTTATGAGACAGAAGATTATATTGAAATTTTAATAATCAAAGCATTTGAATTGTGTGTTGAAAATCAAGAAGAATTATGGAAATTAGAGTTGAAGAATATTTGCAAGAACTTCGTTATGGTTGGTACAATGAAGATGAATCAATTGAATGTTTAAAAAAAAAAATTAAAGAGACGGAACCTTATGCATCCATAGCAATGGCTGATGATGAAAAAAGTGTAAATTTAGAAAATTGCTATGTTGAACCACAACTTGAATGGAGTCATGATTTATTTAATGAAAAAGCTTCACCATTTCCATGCTTTGTAAAATCAAGAAATGCTGTAAATTTTGATAATTTCTTTTATAAATTAAGAATTCTTGAATTTGGAAATTTAAATGATGAAATAAGGAAAATTGAAATAGAAAATATTGGAAAATTATTAAAGAAAATGTCAGAAATGAATTATAAATGTCTAATAAAATACATTGATTGAAATTAATTACATTTTTAATAGAGGTTTAAAAAGTTTCAATGAGTTACCCAAATCAATTAAGTCATTTAACTCACTATCGATATTAAAGAACAGACTAAAAAGAGCACTACTATCAGCAAATTGTCATGAACCAATATCTAAATTAAAGTCATAAATATATTATACACCTATTTATTATAATGTTAATTGTAAAATATACAAGCTGTAAGCTTAATATTTTGATCAACTCAATAAAGAAAGAAAGAAAGAAATTATAGCAACATTTATTTTATTGATTTTACCATTTATCATGATAATCAGTCATTCGTGCTCTTAAAACTCTCAAAAAATCAATCAAACCAATTAAAATTCTCAATTTTCTTCTCAATCTCAAACTTAATTCTCTACGACCTATCGTTGCCGAGTTATGACTGTCACACCCAGCCAGCTAGCCAACCATCGTGAGCATAATAGCGTATTTTTTGGCAAAAAATCCGCTAAAAATTGCGGTGGGCTGTCTGTATGTAGTCTGCCGGCAACCTACAGCTCACAATTCTTTTTTGCACTTTTCTGCTTTTAGCGCATTTTTCATCATATTTAGAAAAAAGTCGCTATTGTTTCCACTTTGTCCGTCTGTCTGTCTGTCTCCCTAACTAGTCTTTCCAGAAACGTTTTTTTTGCCAAAATTTTTGCACCAAATCTGTTAACTCAATCTTAACTATGAGACCGGTATTACGGAATGCATGTAGTGGACGTCCATCATATAGAACTAAATAATTTTTTCACCAAAAAGTCTTACAATGATATAAAACATCGACAGCACGAAACTCAGGCACCGAAGTACTCTTAAATAAGAGGAAACACTACTTTAAACTGCCACGCAACACTGATCGGCAAATAAAAACTTTATTTCTCGTATTAATACTTTCAATAACAGCAATCAGAATGGAAAAATCTTCTTTATATGGAAGCTAAAGTGAAGTTCGTGCAGCTTTAAATAAAAAAAAATTGAGATTTTTGAGCGTTTTCAAGGTAGTCAGATATCATTGCAAATTGTCACATTTTATTTGTGTAATGCAAATTCTTGTAATTTAAAAATCATTCTTGTAATTAATTGACCTCAAACGGATATAAAAATGGTAAAAATTTGAAGTCTTGTTTAACACAAAAAATGATAAATTCTCAGCAACCGAATATCAAAAAATCATATTTTTTATGCATTTTAGAATCATCTAATTATGTTTATAAAGGATCAGGAATAAAAAGATTTTTGGTTCATATTGATGTGCTATAAGTTCCAGCAATATAATTATTTTAATCAAATTTTTTAATTTCCAGCCCATTGTGATATCTATTTGAATTTTATCGTGTTTCATTTGTTCGTTCAATTGAAATAAAATGTTCGTATCGATCGCACTATCTGTCTCTTTTTAAGATCCGATAATTAAGTATTTAAAGGAGATTCCGTGTTTTCAATGCTTTATTCAGTAAATTATTTTTCTTTAATTCAAAAGGTAAAATAAAATAATAAAAAATGTCTGTAGGATTTGCACCTGATAATNGTGGACCTCATAGTGGACATCTCGGTAATCACGGTGTTGGAGGTCTAGTTGGCAGTCATTTGCATCATCCATCGCTAGTACAAAATGATTTGAAATTAGGTTTAGGTGGTATGGGCGGCGGTATTGGTGGTGGTTTGGGAAATCTCGGCATGATGGGTCAGTTGGACAACAAAAATCAAGACATCTTAAAGGCAGTTAGCAAAGTCAGCTCATAAATGCATTTTTTTGCTTCTTTCTTATACAATGATTCCGTCATTTTTTGAGAAAAAAAAATTATAATATTTAGGTGAATATAACAAGAAAGAGTGACAAAAAATTACAACAACAAAAATGCTGATTTTTTCATTTGATTTTAAGATGTAAAAAAGTGTTTGAGAATTTTTTTAAATAGTATTATTAAAACGATCCAACAGCTATAGCACATGACTTATCAAAAAGAGAATTTTTTTTCTTTCACACAAACAAACACGAGAGAATGAGTTTGTAATAAAAATATGATAATATTGTGAGGAGTAAAGGCCATTTAGAATTAATAATAAAAAATGAAAAAGAAATGAAAATACAGTAATAATACATAATAATAATAATTAAAAATATTGTAATTGTAAGTTATTAAATTTAACTGATCTTTTTAAAATAATAATATTTAATTAAAAGAAACATTTCAAGAAATTGCAGGAAAAGAATTTGATTTTTATTAAATTAAAATTGAGATAAATTGACATTTTGGCTAAAAACTTTTAAGAATTGAAATTATTTACAAGGAAAAAGAGATATTAATTCAAATATTGATAATTAGAAAGGTCTTCAGCAGATTACATTATGTGTTTTTTTTTAATTCTTTTTTGTTTCATAAAAGAACTTGAAATTCAATCTCAGAACTTAAACATTAAATTTTCTAAAATAATAGAAGATATAAAATTTTGAGATCAAAAATGAAAGAAAAATATCAAATTTTGTAGAATCAAGTTAAAACTTTTATCATCAAGATCATTAACAAAATGTCTCAGAGTCCGAAATCGAATAAAAAAATACACGTAACTTGAATAATTTTATTCGAATAAGCATACAATTTTTTATTCGATTTCGGACTTTGAAATGTCTATTAAGACAAGTAATCGAAAAAAAGTAAATTCAAATTTTGAAAAAATTTCGAGACTAATCACCGAAAAGCAGTCAAGAATTTTTAAAAAATTTGGAGTTATAATCGAGTCAAATTATATTTTTTAAAAATTAATCATTAAAGTTTAAGTTCAGTTTTTTCTAAACAAAAATAAAAAATCATTTTTAGTCTTAAATGTCATTTTTTCTCATTTTATTTTTAAAACAAACAAACCCAGTAAGAGAATAAATCACAAGAATTATGTCACGGAAGTTTTTTTATTAAAAAGAAAAAAATTATCATAACTTAAGAGAAAAGAAAAAAATCACAAGAAAAAAAAGAAATTCATTGATGATATAAAAATACGTACTAGTATGTAAGAAAAAATGCTCTAAATTTAATAACTATAAAAAAAATTCACTCCAAAAAACTTTTTATTTTATTTTTTTTGGATAAAGATAAAAAATTGATAATTATATATTTAAAAAAATGAAGATTAAAAAGTTAGTTATTAGCAAATGAAGTTTTTGAAATTGAAACACTAAAGATAAAAAAATTGAGCTGTTAAAAAGAATCTTTTTGGCATCAAACAAACACACACATTTCGTACTGATATTAGCAGATGAATCTTATTAAGTGAAATTCTTTATTTCTTTATTGAGCAAAAACACAGTTTTTTTTATTTTAATTCCCTCTCAATAACATTTTTTCCTCTCTCTGTTATTTCGCATTTATGATGATGGAAGGTAGCTGACTTATATTTAAAATAGATTAAACTAATGTTCATAAATTGAGAGAAAATGAAGAAAAATTTTTTTTTATGTTTGATCAAATTGATGATGAAACAAACAGTGTGTGAATGAGATCAGTATACATGTGGTATGAATGTCAGAAGAAATTTTTTCATCATTTTTTATCGAATTTTTCTCTTAATTTTAAATTTTTTAGTGTTAAATGCCATAAAAAAATAAACTTCATCATTATATGCTTCGATTTATTATTTTAGTGTTAAGTTTATATTTTTTTGTTCAATTAATGAATTTGTCAATTCTTTGTTTATTTCGTTATAATATTTCTGCCACTAAATATGTTAAATTAAGTTCAATTGCAATATATAATTTAAAAAAGTTTACTTTCTTGTTTCTAATTTGTTTATCATGTGAAAAAAAATTTACTTAAAAATTCTTTTCTCTTTTTTTGGTGTAAAAATTGTCTTGTGATTATAATTAAAAAAATTTTTTTCAAACAAAAGAATTTATAATTTTTAGCTTCATTTTTCTCATCTTTGTTTTTAATTCTGTAAATTTTTATCTCTTATTGAAAGTAAAAAAAATTAATTTTGGTAAAAAAATGAAAAAGTTTTAGTAACTAAATAAAGTCTTTTAAAACAAAACATTTTTTTATTTTATTTTATTTGATTACGTATGAATGAATGAATGGTTTTAATTTTTATTCATTTAAACTAAAGAATTGAAACTCCCGTAATTGTGAATTCGAATCGTAATATGACCAAATGTGATGACTTATTTTGAAACTTTTTTTATTTTTCATTTTTTTTTATTTAAAACAGTTTGGCTTGAATAAAAATTTTCTTTACTTTACCAATCAAAATTAAACATTTAAAGGTCAAGATTTATAAATGAAATTTAGTAAAGATTTTCAAAATCTTAAGTTTTAATCTTCTGATTGATGAGCTTATTGTTTTCTTTTTTGTAAAAATTTTTACCCAAAAATTAATTTTTAAATTTTCTAACCATCCAGATCGAACAAATGAAATTGATACTTTGTAATTTCTACACGCGACTTCATTAAAGAATTCCACGCAAAAATTTTTCTCTTGCAAAAAAATATAAAAATTGTCTCCAACTTCCTGTCGCTCTATCTCATTGCCGTTATATTGTCGATTTGATCGCTCAATGCTCGTAAAGTCTAGTAAAAAATTTCTTTCTTTCCTTCTCAAGCTAGTCTCTCAGTCGTCGTTGTCGTCTTACTTTGTTCATAACCTACCGCATTTGAAATTTGAATTTTTTTTCTCTTTTTTCGTTCGTCTCTGTTGTTGCATAGCATGTGGTATGATATTGCAAATGTAATAAAAGAGCACTTGACACAATTTTAAAATAAAATAAAGGACTGGCTTAAAATTATCAAGAAATTTCATGCACATACTAAAGCAATTTGTGTGTAAATTGCTTTTTAATAAAGTCAATAATTTTGAAGGATTGGCAACTTAAAATGTAAATTTTATTTTTCATTAAATTACTCTATTAGTTTTTTTAAACTGTTATTTGAGAGGGAAACAAAATTTTAATTTATCATAAAATTCCATCCAAGTTTTTTATAAAATAATATCAAAATAGAAAAATACTAAGAAAAAACATATTTTTCATACATACGTACATAAAATTACAATAACGAATGATGATAGGAAATTTTAATGTTATAAGTCGAATTGGGTTGAAATATTCCAAAATTTAAATTATTTTATTATGTAGAAGACAGCACAAGAAAAGTTCAAAAAAACTTTTGCACTTTGCTTAAATAATTTTAAACCTCCAAATTTAAATTAAAAAATTGTCTCATTAAATTTGAACCTTGAAGATATAAAAGATTTTTCAACCCAATTCAGACTTCTAACATTTAAAATTTCCAAAAAAAAATAAAAAAATATTTATGAAAAAAATACTTAAACTTGTTAAAGAAAAGAAAAAAATTGAGTTGCTATACAAGAATTAATACCTTAATACAGTAATAGTATCATAAGTGTATCATAAAATGATAAATTAAAATAAATTCATTTTCATGATAGTAATTGTAAAGTTTTTATCAAACAAAAAAAAAAAAAATGAAAGTGTTTCGCGAGCGACGAAAATCATATACAAAAATTTTATTAATATTTAAGAAAAATTCTTAAAAATTTAATCACATTGTAAAGAAAAAAATTGTGTTAATCCCACCAGAAAACTAAAATTTTCTAGTGTGCAGTGAAAAAATAAAGAATATACGTAAATATAGTCAGGGTTGTAGTGTTCTGCTGCTAATTAATTATTTTTTGATCAAAAAGATGAGACAAGAAGAGAGAAAAAAAGTTAAAATAAATAAATAAATACACCTACATGAAATAAATTTAACAGAAGAAAACTGGATGTCCAAGAATACACAACATAAATTTTGACTTCAGACTAGCAAAGAAAAAGCAAGAGATGGGAACTGAAAAGGAAATTAATTTCATTCGACCGATGCTGATGCAATCTAAACCACCAATCTATTAAATCAATATATATGGATAAAGTATAGAGAGGGGAATGCCAGAAAGAACCCCTTGTCGGTCATAAAAAAATCGTTTAATGTCTTTTGATCTGCATGAAGCAGAAAACTTGTTTTTCGTTTCTTTCTTCATTATAAAAAAAAAAAGAAGTTATTCTGAACACATTCCAATGATGTTGAAAATGTAGAAGATTGTGAGTAAATAAATATATGTATATATGCATAAGCTCACAATATATAATATATATATATATATATATATATATATATATATATATATATATATATTATATATATATATTCTCTCTGATTATTGAGTCCATGGCGGGTAAAATAACTCTTCTTTCTATTTTTTCTCTTTTATTCGTATTATTTTTATGTGGTATGAAGATATTATATTATATTGGTTAATACATAAACTATGGTCAAAAGAGAAATACTTTAAGCTTTGATATTTTACAAAATGTGAGAAGAAATTTAAAATTGAAATGTTTTAAAAAGTAGAGATATATTTAATTTCAAATCTTGATATAAATTTATCAATTTTTCATTATTAATTATAAGATTTATTTTTATTTCTGAAATTTATTTTTAAATATTTTTTCATTATTCTTTTGAAAAATTTCTTTTTCAAAGTTAGTACTTAAATCAATTTTTGTATAGTAATGTTCAAGGCTTTTTCAATAACACAACTCATATTTAAAAAATTCTTTATTTTTATTTCGAAATTATTTTCTAAGAAAATTAATTGATGAAACAAAACATTTTCATATTAGATTCTTTGGATGCTCATTCTCTGGATTTTTTGAAAAAATTCATTACCGTATCTCAATTAAAAATAAGTCTATTGATTTGAATTATAAAATTGTTCAAAGCTGAGAAAATTTTGAGATTAAATTTAAATAAAAATGAATCTAAACAAAGTTTTAAATTCAAATTTTGCATAATTAAATAATTGTGTTGATTTGTTTAATGTGACTTTTACCATTTTTTTAAATTTCAAATATTTTTGACAACTTCGAAATCAAATAAAAATCAAATTGAGCATAATTGAATTTTTAGCGCATTTTTGGAACAACAATGCAGCTTATACATTCACTTTGGCTGTTCGGCTGGCTGTCCCTCTGAGATCTCGAAAACTACAATAGCTAGCGACTTATGGTTTGTTGTGTTTGATTTGTGCTTAAAAGTTAGTGGCGCGACGCTTATTTATAATTCTGTCACTAGTCATATAATTTGGGAAATTATGAATTAATTTTCCATATTAAAATTTGTAAACAAAATTTTTTTCGCGAAGTTGACTGCGATCAAAAAAATTTTCAGGTGCGCGTAGCCAACTTCGCGTATTTTTGAATTTGATCGTTATTTTCAAATCACCGAAATTTATAAAGACGATTTCGAGAATTTTAATAGAACAAGATTATTAGCAGCAATTACATTACTCGAGTTTTCATAAATTTTATTCCTATATGAAAATGTAAACAAAATCATAAATAGCTGCTAAATTCTTAATTGACTGCTATTCGCTTAATTTCAATTATTTCGTTCGAAATCATGAGTATTACAAAAGAAATTTCCTATACATTTGAAATTTACTTCAACTACCGTCTTCCCTCGAATATAAGGATCGGTCCTTGTATTCGAAATTTGAGCAAATTTCAAAATTACCGTATTTTTTTCCATACTAAATCAAAATAAAAATGAGCAAATGGTCCTTTTATTCGAACATAAGGACCGGTCCTTATATTCGAGGGAAGACGGTAGTATATGCTATCGCATGAATCTGTTTTAAAAACTCATATAATATTTCTGTAATTTGTTATAAACTCTGATCTAGGCATCAAAAATGCGCTTAAGTACACCGATCTGCAACACGGGTACTTGGTCACTGGTTTAAATTCTAACCTTGCAGTTAAAAAATCAAACACAAGAAAAAACATACAAATTTGTCTTTCTTCAAAAAACTAACAAGAACAGCATAAAAAACAAACATAAAAACCATAACTTTATATACTTCTCCTCTCAGTGTAAACAATTAAATAAGCACCAACAGAAAAAGAAAACCTCATGAAGAAAATTACAACAAGAGAGAAGAAAATGGAAGTAAATAAAATTCCGAACTACAAAATATAATTTTATGATCTTTAATTTGTTGCAATATTTTATTTCCATTTCTAATCTTTATTGTCTTCATTAAATGTATTTTTATATTCCTACTTTACTCATAATTTTATTTTTTTTGTGGGTCTTAGAGAAGAAGTAAAAGATTGCTATAGCATACTACACTTAGTTAGAACAGCACAATTTCCTCGTAACAATAATTATTAATATTATGTGCGCTAACAGGTTACACACTTAAATTATTTGTGCATTTCCTGTGTGAATGACGATAAAAATTTCCTACCCCCATCACTTGCTTGCTTTTGACTAAAAACATAGAAAATGCAATAAAAATAATTTTTATTGTCAAAACAATTTCATGCTACATCACATTGTACTCAATTGATTGATTTTTTTCTCTCTATTTCTATAACTCAGTTTAGTTTTAATGAAAAAAATGCTTGAAATGAATAATGTAATAAAATAAGTAATAAATACACACATAATTGCATTTCATCATCTCATTATTGCTTTTGAATAAAGACACAAAAATAAAAATAAAATTGATTTGATTTATCACCATAACCTGCCCGCAATCATCATTGGTTAAAAGAAAAAAGAATAAAGGAAGAATGATGGTGATAAGAAATAAAATAAAACATATTCATTGAATAGTGTTAATCATGGAGTGTATAATACAAATAATAATAATAATAATAATGAAACATTAAACAATGAAATACTCAATTGTAATAAGACATATATAGAAAGGAAAGAATAAAAATTAAATTGAATGTGTAAAATGTTGACTTTTTAATTTTTTTCAACGTTTTATTGAAGAAATGTTAAAATTGAATTAAAATTTATTATTTGGCAGTCATGCTTTTAGGATCAAAATCTTAAAGATTTATTATATATAATTTTTAATCACAGCTATTTTTTTTTTGTGTTAAATTATTCATTTCGTCTTTGTTTCAGATTATGAAAATTATGTAATATAAAATTTTTCTTTTAAAAAATTCGTGTTTTTCTGATTTATGACTAAGATTTTGCAAGTCAAGTAAAAAATCAAGTAAGAAAATCAAGTAAAAATTTCAAGCCTATTTGAAATGCAAAATTTTATAAACAAACAATTTGACAGTTTTGAATCAATTAAAAAAAGTAATTTTTTAAAAATCAAAAAATTTCAAATAATTAAGTAATTAAATCAAGTGAGTGAAATCAAGTAAATTTTGAATCCATTTTTCTTAATTATTCTTAAAAAAATGTTATTTCATTTTTATCCTAAAATTCAAAATACTTTTTTTTTCTTACAGCACAACAAATACATTTAAAACTTTTGTGTTTTTCTTCTCTTTTCATTTCTCTGAATCTACCTATAACCATTTATATAATCGCTTGAATTGCTTATGACTCTATTCGATGGCTTTAAATGAGCTTCATTTTTCCCAATGAAAATGAGATTTTTTAATGTCAACTTTTAGAGATATTTAAATGTGATATTTTTCTATTTTATTTGACAGTGATTGAGTTATGAATGGACGCTCATTATAACTAAAATAAAAAACATTGTTTCTCTTGATTTCGAGTGAGAATTTTTTTTCTTTTCTTTCAATTCTTCAATGATGATTTATAAAGCAAATAATTTTAAAAACAATCAACGAAATTTCAACAGCAATAGTTTGTGCCTCATTGCTTTAAAAATGTCGATGATTTATCGAAAGGTTAACAATATTGATGCCATTGCCTCATTAGATACAATGACAATGAGAAATTGTTGCCCTCACAAGACACTGATTAAATATGATGCCGTGGACGTTCAAATTTAAATTTAATTCATCATTTGTTCTCGCTTGAATTAAAATGAATTTTAAATTGAAAAATATTGCAAGTGATGCACTTTTTTATCATGTTACAACAAGTGCAATTTCATGAATATTTATTTTTTGACCTGAATTCTTTTAGATTGCAATTTAAAATTCATAAATTATAAATCTAAAATGAATTTTCTCTAGTGTCTCTCCCTATTTGATTTTTTAATTTTTCTCAATTAAAATTTAAATGAACATATGACTAAATGTATGATCAATTTTAAAGTTTCAATTGATTTGAATTTAATTGACAAGCAGCCATCTTTTTTATTTTTCATTTATTGAATAATGGAAAAGATTTTTTTGTTTGCTTTTTTGTTAAAAATAAACTTTCGATGGGATTTATTTACCTTTTGAATCTTTGTAATAAATTAAAATTTTAATCTTGAAAATTATCAGCTAGTTCAAAAATTAAAATTTAACATCAAACTTGCAGAATCAATTTTTTCAAAAATTATTATTAAATTTAAAAGTTTAAATTTTATTAAAAATTTTATTAATAGTTTTTTTGGAGAAATCAAAATTGGATTTAAAATTTAATATGAAGTTCTAGAAATCGATTTTCTAATCTTGATAAATACTGATGTTTTACAAACATTGTGCAACATTTTTCGTCACCTGAAATTTCTAAAACATATTCTTTTTCTTCAAAAATATATTTTTATATTTTCAAAAAGTGCTCAATATTTTTTAAATCAAATAAATTTTAGCAAAAAACGTTAGCATTTTTCATAAAGTATTTATTTTAGAACTTAGATGTATAAATTCTAGTAGGGATGAAAAATACAGAATCTTTATACAGATTTTTACAGAATCTGCCCTGTAAGAGGAAAATCTGTATACAGTTTTCTAACCCTGAATAATACTTTTGAAATTTTTTTAGTCATTTGAAAATTCTTAAAGTTATAGAGTTCAAAATTATGCATATAGAAAAGAGAATTGTACATATTATTTTTTCATCTTATATGCAGAATACTGACCATTTCAAATCCTTTTCAAAAATCGTAGAAAACCCAAAAAAGAAGAAATTTTCCACAACCATTAAACGTTTTTAATCCAAAGTTTTCATTTAAAAAGCATGCAAATATAGAAAGAGAGGAAGAAGTCATGATTTAGATATCAAATGATATTAGTAGAGTAGAGAGAATAACCCTTTTTTAATATGTAAAACAGAAAACTTTCATTCAACACAAAAATTTCAAAAATTGACATTAACAATGAGAATAGTCAAAAAATTATGAAAATCCATAAATTTTCATGTCTATAGAAATTCATGAATGAATCTTCTTTGTGCTTATAAGCAAGCCAAAGAATTTTTTGTTCTCCCTTTTTTCGAATAAATTTGCAATTTCGACATATTTTTGTGACATTTTGATATTTATGATATTAATATTTTTTCGTTTCTTGTATATGTATGTAAGGCAGAGAACAATGGGATAAAAAAGAACGAGAAGAAAATTGCTTTTCAGACACTCAAGTGGAATGTGATATTACCAACAGATAATTTTAAAGAGAGTGAAATTTAATTCAATTATATTTGCGAGTGTGTGTGTGTGTTTTAAGGAGTGCCATCAAATCATCTTCAGAACATCCGCAATGAACAACTTTTTAGTAAATTTTTTTCCTCTTGGTCATGACGACATTTCACATCTTTCTTTCTCCCCATATTAGTTCTATTTTATGTGCTTCATTGATTTTTTGACACTAGGAAAGATGAACCTCATGACATGCGCATCTTTTATAAAAATGAAAAAAAAGAAAGAATTCTTCATGTCATGTGTGAAATGAGAAGAATGAAAAAAATTATTTTTTTTTTTTTGATATAATTGCACATCCTTTTTTCTAAATAATTAATTTCAATTAAAATTTCCCATTTCTCTCTCTTAATTTTTTCAAGTGTAATTTAAAAATCATAAAATTTACGATATTTTAATTATTCTCTTTTCAAATTTTTATTATCATTCATCTTCCTTATTCTTTTTTACTCTCTTCAAGTTGACTGTTCTAAACAGAAAATTCACTCGCTTCTAAAAAAATTTCTTTCTTCCTCCTTTCTTTTTTCTTTCTCTTTCATTGATAAATTTCTTTTGTCCTTTTCTGATTACAAATGGCTTCTTGTTGGAAAGGTGGTAGAGGGGCGGTTTCTTATAGGAACATAGATAAATGGTAATTATGGAATGGTTCTTGTCATGGATTTCATTTTTGGTTACAAAAGAGATTTTTTTGTGTGTTTAAAAATAAAGGGGAATGCAAGTTTGAGTTTTTTAATCTGTTGACTTTTTTACTTTATTTTTTGTTTAGAAAGATTTTTTCATAATATAAATTTTAAAAATTAATTATTGAGGATTTTTAGTAACTTTAAGTCAGAAATATTCAAAAATTGAAGAATTTTGAACTTTAACTTTCAAATTTAAGATTATATCGAAAGAATTTAACTGAAACTATACAAATTTGAATTTTTTAAGACCAATTTTCTCTGACTCTTAAAAATATATTCCAAATATCATAAGTTTATTATCAAAAAGACTAGCTTTAGCTCAACTTAAATTGGTTTAAATTGTCGCATTGAAAATGACAAATATTAATAGTGAATTATTACAAAGTATAAAATCAATTTTTGAAAAACTTTGAAATTTGTTTTCTAACCCAATAAAATTCTTTCAATTTTAGGTTGACTTAATGGAAGATTTTATGTTTTTTAAGCTGAATTCATAATTAATCTTTATTGCTTTTAAAAGTAATAAGGAGCTGTACGCAATTAATTTTTTGGTATTACTTAGTTTCATTTGATAATAATATGATAAAAAAATTTTTTGGATGAATTACTTTTAGAATGTTTTCCTGGAACACTTCCTAATAAAGAATCGTCTTTATACTAATTTAACTATTAAGTAATCATTACTACCTTTATGAAATCTTCCATATCTCACTTCTTGATCAGTTGATACAATAGCTATTAAATATTGATTTAAAACCAATTATTTAACTATCTTATTAAATTTACAGTGCACCAAGTTTTTAGTATTGAACTAGAATTTAATTTTATAACAATCGTTGAATATTGAACAATCCTCCAAATTTTCTTTAAATCTGAGCTGAAAAAATAGCTCTTGTAGCCAGATATACTTTCAATTCTATTTGAAATTAGTTTATCATCTTTACTCAACTTCTCAGTTTTTTTAAGTTTCCTCAACTTCAATTTAATTTTTCAATAAAATAAAGTTAATAATAAACCTTTAAAATTGAAAAAAATATTTTGAAGATCATTCAATTACTTCATTTTTTCCTCAACTGGAATCCATTTTAAAATGACCTAAATACTTAAGATTATTTCGAGTGACAAAACTTTTGAAAGTGGACTAATAAAAAATAAACAAACAAACAATTGAAATTTCTTCTGATTTTAACGATAATCATCATTGACCACTCTTTAAAATAAATAATCCTTTTACGATCTCCTTTGTTTGTTTATTTACAAGATTACAAAAAGATTTTTATGACTTTACCAACTTCTTCATTTAACACATTTTTAATGATCTATTTTTACTGCTTTTTGAAAGTATTATACTTCTACTTCTGGATTTTATTTGATGTCTTTGGGTTAAAGAAGAAAAAGAATAAAAGTGATTTATAGATAGAAAAATAAATGAAAAATTTTAAGTATTTAAAATTCATTTATGTTTTAGTAGTGATTGAGGAATTGATGATAAATTTGATTTTTTTAAATGAAAATTTAGCTTTGCTCTTAAATTGTTGTCTTGGTAATGTTGTCGTATTTTAAATCAAAAAAGCTTTGTTAATTGTTATAAAAAAATTCCTAGATTAACCAAGAACAAAATTTGTGGATAAATATTTATAAAATATGAAAAGTTAATGCAAATATTCAGAAACTTGTAAATTAAATTTACTGAAGTTTTTATTAGCTCTGTATAATTTGGATAAGAATGAAAAAAATTTTGAAAGAAATTTCAATTTCAATAATATAAAATTTTCTATATAAATTGAGTTTCATTCTTAAAAATCCAAAATTTAATCATTTTTCTTAAGAAGTTTTTAAATATTTCAATTCAGAACTCATATAATTTTAAATTTTTGAATATTTTCATATTATTCACATTTATGAACTCTTCCCTTTTCTCTTACATTGTACTTTTTTTCTCCTCATTGTGTTTGTTGCTATCTGTTGTACAGTTTGCGTACTGTGTATGGAATTTTGTAAGTTAAGCAAAATCAGTTAAGAATAAAACATTCACTTTAATAATTTACAAAATTTAATTCTTCATTATAAATTCTTAATTTTTATAAAATTTCACAAAAGAAAAGAAAGAATTTTTAAATTATTTAGTAGATTAAATAAACCAATAAGATAGAAAACAATTTTCAGATTTTTTTCAACGTATTTTTCTCCTTTTTCGCACTTAAATTCACTTTTAAAAGATGACTGTAGTGTCAGCTGCATAATTTGAAATTTATTAGAAAAAAATCTTTTACCCAGACCACCCTTGTTGTTCACTTTTGCACAGCAAAAAAGTCAAATAACGACTAAAAAAGTCTTTAAAACTCACTCATTAAAATGTCGTTAAAATTGCACAAGAGAGAAAGGCATGAAAAATGTGAATATGAAGGCAATTAAATGCATTTTAATTTTTTTTACATGCAAGCGAATTCAATTAAATTATTACTGTCCATATTTCAAGAAAAAGAGCCGCATGGTAAATAAATTAAGAAAATTTACAACTCTCGACCAGCAGACATATGGCAGTGACTCGATAAGCTTCATCCTCATAGCATATTTTCGAAATTGCTGTCGGTAAAAGAACAAATGAAAGATGAAATTTTTCACACAATATTGCGATTAAATTTATTTTTATGACTGCCGTTAAAATATTTGTTTATGTTAACACACACAAGCAAGCACATAAGAACGACACATGAAAAATTTTAATTGAATTTTAATCTCAAGTTTGAGATCTTAAGTGGGTAGTCAATCTCTTTTCTTACCTTTTTATGCTCGCTTGTTTGGTTTTTATCCAATGAAAGATTTTTTTGTTGGTAATGAAAATAAAAAGCTTAATCGAGTAAAAATGATAGAAAAAATTAAGTTAAAAAAATTTGTAATGCAAAGTCGTACATAAATACGAAATAAAATCTTGACCTAAAATTCTACAAAAAAAATCAAAACAAATTTTTGTTTTCATTCGTCATAAGACAAATTCCGTAAAACACTTATTCAAAGGTCATCATTTATGAAATAAATAAACGAAAGTGTTTCAAACTTGATAAGAGATTGACGCCATTTAAATAAAGTTTAATGAATTTTTTGTCACTCTGACTGACGACTTGATATTTTCTTATTTATTTTTCAGTCGTAAAAATAAAATCAAAGTGAAGATTTGCAAATGCTTTATTATAAATTTTTTATTTTAATTTCAACATTCATTGCTATAATTTTAAGTTCACAATTTGAAATGAGAAATGACACATTGATAAATTGGTATGAAAGTCAAAATAATTTGATAAAAAATTCATCAAATCAATTATTAAAATCAGTTAACCGTGAATGTGTTGAAGAAAAAATTAAATTATCAGAACTTGGAAATAATTTTTATGAGACAGAAGATTATATTGAAATTTTAATAATCAAAGCATTTGAATTGTGTGTTGAAAATCAAGAAGAATTATGGAAATTAAGAGTTGAAGAATATTTGCAAGAACTTCGTTATGGTTGGTACAATGAAGATGAATCAATTGAATGTTTAAAAAAAAAAATTAAAGAGACGGAACCTTATGCATCCATAGCAATGGCTGATGATGAAAAAAGTGTAAATTTAGAAAATTGCTATGTTGAACCACAACTTGAATGGAGTCATGATTTATTTAATGAAAAAGCTTCACCATTTCCATGCTTTGTAAAATCAAGAAATGCTGTAAATTTTGATAATTTCTTTTATAAATTAAGAATTCTTGAATTTGGAAATTTAAATGATGAAATAAGGAAAATTGAAATAGAAAATATTGGAAAATTATTAAAGAAAATGTCAGAAATGAATTATAAATGTCTAATAAAATACATTGATTGAAATTAATTACATTTTTAATAGAGGTTTAAAAAGTTTCAATGAGTTACCCAAATCAATTAAGTCATTTAACTCACTATCGATATTAAAGAACAGACTAAAAGAGCACTACTATCAGCAAATTGTCATGAACCAATATCTAAATTAAAGTCATAAATATATTATACACCTATTTATTATAATGTTAATTGTAAAATATACAAGCTGTAAGCTTAATATTTTGATCAACTCAATAAAGAAAGAAAGAAAGAAATTATAGCAACATTTATTTTATTGATTTTACCATTTATCATGATAATCAGTCATTCGTGCTCTTAAAACTCTCAAAAAATCAATCAAACCAATTAAAATTCTCAATTTTCTTCTCAATCTCAAACTTAATTCTCTACGACCTATCGTTGCCGAGTTATGACTGTCACACCCAGCCAGCTAGCCAACCATCGTGAGCATAATAGCGTATTTTTTTGCAAAAAATCCGCTAAAAATTGCGGTGGGCTGTCTGTATGTAGTCTGCCGGCAACCTACAGCTCACAATTCTTTTTTGCACTTTTCTGCTTTTAGCGCATTTTTCATCATATTTAGAAAAAAGTCGCTATTGTTTCCACTTTGTCCGTCTGTCTGTCTGTCTCCCTAACTAGTCTTTCCAGAAACGGTTTTTTGCCAAAATTTTTGCACCAATCTGTTAACTCAATCTTAACTATGAGACCGGTATTACGGAATGCATGTAGTGGACGTCCATCATATAGAACTAAATAATTTTTTCACCAAAAAGTCTTACAATGATATAAAACATCGACAGCACGAAACTCAGGCACCGAAGTACTCTTAAATAAGAGGAAACACTACTTTAAACTGCCACGCAACACTGATCGGCAAATAAAAACTTTATTTCTCGTAATTAATACTTTCAATAACAGCAATCAGAATGGAAAAATCTTCTTTATATGGAAGCTAAAGTGAAGTTCGTGCAGCTTTAAATAAAAAAAAATTGAGATTTTTGAGCGTTTTCAAGGTAGTCAGATATCATTGCAAATTGTCACATTTTATTTGTGTAATGCAAATTCTTGTAATTTAAAAATCATTCTTGTAATTAATTGACCTCAAACGGATATCAAAAATGGTAAAAATTTGAAGTCTTGTTTAAACACAAAAATGATAAATTCTCAGCAACCGAATATCAAAAAATCATAATTTTATGCATTTTAGAATCATCTAATTATGTTTTATAAGGATCAGGAATAAAAAGATTTTTGGTTCATATTGATGTGCTATAAGTTCCAGCAATATAATTATTTTAATCAAATTTTTTAATTTCCAGCCCATTGTGATATCTATTTGAATTTTATCGTGTTTCATTTGTTCGTTCAATTGAAATAAATGTTCGTATCGATCGCACTATCTGTCTCTTTTTAAGATCCGATAATTAAGTATTTAAAGGAGATTCCGTGTTTTCAATGCTTTATTCAGTAAATTATTTTTCTTTAATTCAAAAGGTAAAATAAAATAATAAAAAATGTCTGTAGGATTTGCACCTGATAATATGCAAACGAGCGTTTTGCACGTAATATTTTTGGGCATGCTTTTTGCAAGTATCAATCTTAGTGGCCAAGTGATTATTTGACAAGATGTTTTCCAAAATATTACTACTTCTTTGGTATCAACACGGGAATCATTCTTGGATATGACTGTTCACAAAATGCTTGCCAACAATCGATTAATCGTACATGTAAGTTAATCAATAGTTAGATTTTTAAAATCTTTAAGATATGAGTTATTAATTTTCTGACATATAGCCAGTAAGTTTACAAATATAATAGAGTAATATTAAAAGCTAATAAGTAGATAGAAACTTAAACAATTCTAAGTAAAAAATTAAAAAAATGCATAAATTCTGTGAAATTTTGTTTAAACAACCTTTTGTGAATTCGAATTTAATGTAAATAATTATTTTCATATTTTGTATAGTGCCTGCATTTGATTATATAATAGTTGGAAGCGGTGCAGCAGGTAAATATTTTAATAGCAACAAAAAAAATATTAAATTTTAACATTTCATTGAAATTTTTACAGGTTCAGTACTTGCATATCGACTGGCTCAAGCAAACACTGCTAGAAAAGTTCTACTCATTGAAGCTGGTGGTATTCCAATTATTGAAAGTGTCGTAAGTATTTTTTAAACATTTTTTAATCAAAATTAGAAGGCTGCCTGTTTGCGGCAGGCATTTTGCTGCTCTGTAACTCTGTGAAGTTGACACTATTTTATTTTATTTTATGCATTTCTGTACATTAAAATACGTACGTTAAAAATAAAAGTGCGACGTTCACAGCAATCATTATTTCATGTTTATTTATTTAATTAATTTCATCTTTTCTATAAAGCCACCAAGATTGTTTCCATTCAACTTAAATAATTCAGCAACTTACAACTATAATGTTCAAAATTCATCAAATTATGGACAAGCATTTAAAAATGGAGTCAATGGTATTTAAATGATTTTTTCGAGAATTTCTGAAAATATGCTCTAAAAATTATTTTTATTAGCAAATTGTGGCAAATCAATTGGTGGTTCAACAGAGATAAATGCAATGATCTATGTGTGTGGAACGGATGATAATTACAATCAATGGGCTAATGCAGCAGGCGATCCAAGTTGGAATTATACAAATATGCTTCATATGTCAAAAACATCAATTTATGACCGATCTTGCATTAATGACATCATCTTGTGCAAACTATCATTCAACTAATGGACCTTTAAAGGTAAAGAAATTTTTAACTATCGTTAATTTTAAAATAGCAAATTTTTAAATAAAAGGTTTCAAATGTTGGAGAATTTGCTGATCCATTTAATGCATTTATTCGAAGTGCTTCTATGTGGAGGCTATAATCAACTTGATGATATCAATTGTGGTCCGCCATACAATGGTTTTGCAAATGTTAGAATGACAGTTTTGGGTGGTCAACGAAACAGTGCAGCTCGTGCTTTTCTTCTTCCAATTGCTGGTTTTTTCAAATTTCTATATGATGTACAATACTGTTGTTAATAAAGTTTTAGCAACAAAAGATCCAGCAACTGGTACAGTTTTAGTAAATGGTGTAAAGTTGCCACAGGCATTGGAAATTGCTCAAATTTCAATATTATGGCATCACGTGAAGTAATCCTTTCTGCTGGTGGATATGGATCACCACAAATTCTACAAAGAAGTGGTTTTGGAAAAGCAGCTGATTTAAATGCATGCAATATAACTCAATTAAATGATTTACCAGTTGGTTTAAATCTTTCTGATCATGTTGTTGCTGTTTAATTTCTATACAGTACCTAATATTGCCATTCCTGATAATTTAACTTTAGGACTTCAAAGCATTGCATATCGAACAACATTGAGTACTTTTGCGACTCAATATTCTTTAACTTACAATGATCCATATTTCCCTATTTTTATCATCAATTAATATTCAAGGATTTATTAATGTTAATAGCACAACTGCACCTTATCCTGATGTGCAACTGATGACCATTCTTTATGATCAATTCCAAGTTGATTTTAATATCATTTTAAATGATCGTTTTGGTTATAAATCATACATTCTCTGATCCATTAATTGCTGCCAGTAATTTTTATCAATTGTTCAAACTTTTACAGCATTATTGCAACCTAAATCACGTGGAACAGTTAAATTAGGTTCTTGCACTGACCCTCGCGCATCACCTATCATTAATGGAAATTATTTGAGTGATCCTGCAGATGTGCAAACTTTAATTCAAGGAGTGAAAGCTGTTTGTGCACTTTATACACTTCAACTATGATTAATAAAGGTGCACAACCTTTTATTCCACCTATTGCAGAATGTGCAATTTTAACTTATTGCTCTGATGCTTATCTTGCTTGTTATCTTAAATATATGACTCTCAATTTATGGCATCCAACTGGTACTTGCAAAATGGGACAATCACCAATCGATTCTGTTGTTGATTCTAATTTAAGAGTTTTTGGTGTAAAGCGTGGACTTGGAACTACAAGAACTAATTGAATTGAATTGAATTGAATTGAGATTTTATTTAGCCCTTAACGGCTTTTGATTTTACAACTATAATTACAAAAGAAATTTTTATTTATTTTGATCTAAAATCATGTGAAGTCAATTAGGAAATTCAATTTCCAGACTACAGGACTTAACCAAACGATTCCATTTAACTTAAGGTCCCTTAAGTATCTACTTTTTCTAAATTCATGTATGATTATAACCTTGTTAGAAATATCAAAATTATACTTAGGATCCCAGTTTACTTTAGCATATTCAATAAAGGCTTCGGCTGAAGTTGTGCTACTAAATGAGGCGAAGCAAAATGATCGAATGCATCTTGATTTATCATCATATATAAATTGAATCCCAGTAGTCGCTTCATTAGAATCTTCCTCGATAGCTTGCAGAAAATCAGTCACATAATCACTCATTTCCCTAATATCACTTCCACTGATATTACATATCCTAACTGAGGTTGTTTTTGTTAGAAAATCAGATGCTCGCCCAACTAATGTGGGCAGCAAAGTCAGTCTTTGTGCTCTAACAAGAGCAATTCCGTCTTCCAAATCAAGACGATGCAATCTTTTTAATCTCAAAAATTCTCTTCTTAATTTTACCACCACATGGATCGTATCTAATGACTCTAGAGTATTTGCTTTTAAGGTTCTATGAATACCTATAACTGATCTTATGTTGAATTTTAATTTCAGCTCACGCACTAACAACGAGAGTTTTTTAGTTTTGTCAATCCCATTGATCGTAACTACATGATGTGGTTGATCCATTCTGACACAGATATTTGCTTCTGACACCAATGAGAATATGTAGTAATATAATTAAATTGATTGCTACTGTAGTTTTATTAAACAAAAAAAAAAAAATATTTTTAATTCAAACTCTGTTTTCAACAAGAGATTGAAGGAATTGTATATCCGCTGTGTGCCTTCTTATTAAGCAGTGAACCCCCTGAATAAATGAATTGTTTCCATATAAAAAGTTTTTTCGACAACTCACTTTTAGCCCAAATTCAATCAAAATCAATGCATGCGTGAGTAAATAATAGGTTTTGTAGTTGAATTAGCAACAAATATTCATAATCCTTATTGATTATATTTCATTTTTAGGCTTATTAAAATTTAGATTTTCAAAAGTTACATCCTGAGGTCATTTAAATTCCATTGATTTGGATTAAGCAGTATATTAATTCTTTCAAGAAGGAACTTCTTTAGTTTCTTTTTGTAACCACTAATGTTTTCACTCATTCTTATCTCTTCAGGTAGTTGATTAAACAATTTTGCACCAAGACTTGAAATGTCACGAGAAAATGCTCTGTTTTTAATGCTTGGGACAACAATCATGGATTTTCGTCTGCCGTCAGGCCTTAGCTGCATTACCGGCAAAGAACCGTCAAGAATAAATAAGCATTTTTTAAACTGTACTAGTGTTTGAAAGTAAATTATGCCTGTTATTGGCAAAATTCCCTTAGCTTTCTCAATGAATAGATCATATGTTGCAAAAGTAGATTTTAAGCCGTATATTATTTTTAAAGCTCTTTTTTGCAATAACATCAATTTTTTGATTTGCGTTGTATTTAGTTGCAGCAGTATAAAGGACGCATAATTAATATGTGATACCAAAAATGCCTCATAAAACTGTAAAAGAGCCTCTGATGGCAAATGTTGTTTTAGTATACTAAGAGCATTGTTAGCTTTGATAAGTTTCTCTTCTAGAGCGTTAAAATGGCTATTGAAAGAGAGGTCGGCTTGGAAAATAATTCCTAGATACTTAAACTCATTAGTTTTCTCGATCTGCTTTGAGTTCAACAATTGCTCAACATGTCGCATTGGTTTTTTTGAGAATTCCATATATTTAGTTTTTTTGTAATTAATATCTAACGAGTTAGTTTTGTAGTAGTTATCTACTTTACAAAAATCTGAATTTATGATCTCTACCATCTCATCTTCATTATCAGCAACAACAACGAGAGCTAAATCGTCGGCAAATTCAATAGCCTTCATTTTGATGTCAAGAAATTTAAAGTCGTAGAGCATTATATTAAATAGCACAGGTCCAAGTGTTGAACCTTGAGGAACACCTTTTCTGATTATTATATCTTCACTTCTTGCGTTGCCTATTCTCACATGCTGTGCTCTATTTGTTAGATAATTTTTTAGAAAATCATAAGTTTTTCCTCTCAAACCTATGCAATAGCATTTATGTAACAGTATATCATGTTCAATGCTGTCAAAAGCTTTTTTAATGTCCAAAAATATTACAATAACTGGCTTTTCATTATTACGAGCATAAGATATCGTATTTAACATCATGCAAAGTGCATCTTGAGTGCTTTTACCATTAGTGAAGCCGTATTGATTTTTATCTCTCAAATTAAATCTATTCAGATAACCATTCAGTCTATCAAGAAATATCAGCTCAGGAAGTTTATTTATTACTGGCAGGAGTGATATCCCTCTGTAGTTTTCCACACTTAGTTTATTTCCGCCTTTATGAATTGGGATGATTGAGGCAATTTTAAGAGAATTAGGATACTCTGCCGTATCAAATATCCGGTTAATAGTTTGATGTATATAGTTAATGTGGTGCATTATACTTTGTTTCCAAATATCAGCAGATATCCCATCACTACCTGTCGCTTTGTTAGTTTTTAATGCAATAGTGTAATTCAATATTTCTTCAAGCTGTACTTCCTTCAGGAACATAGATTGTGATTCATGTGGACCGAGAAAATTTGGTGTGTTTGAACTATTTGCTATTCCTACAATATCACTAAATTTTTTGTTAAAAACATCAGCAATTTTTCTTTCATCAGTCAAAAGAATTTCATTTATCTTTAATGATACATTATCTATTGCTTTGACCTTTCCGCATATGTTTTGTATAATTTTCCATGTTGAATTTCTGTCACTTAAAATTTTTCCTGTGTAGTATTTTTTTCTTAGCACACTGCTGTATTCATCATATTCCTTTCGCACTATGGATAGTTTAGCTTTTAGAGGTTCACATTGTTCTCTCTTGTAAAATTTCTTATTTATTCTGTCGTTCAGATTGTTGATATTGTTTAGTAGTTTTATACATTTTGAATCAGCCCATGGCATTATTTCAAAATTCTCTTTAGATTTTAGGGTAAGTGTGTATTTGTTGGTTTCGATTACATTTTGAATTTTTTTTATTGCTTCATTCATGGAACACAAAGAATTAGAGAAGTTGGTTTCCAGGTTTAATGATTTTACTTTTTCTAAGACTTTTTTCCTATTGATTTTAACGATTTCTTTTTTAATTGTCTTCTTTTCAAATGACAGGTCTTGCGATCTTTTTATTGTGATTACTGCATTGTGATCAGAAATCTCTAATTTTTCAAGAGTGACAGTTTGATAAAGACCTGATTCATTTTTGTTCACTATGACATGGTCTAATAGAGTACCCGAGGAATTTCTTGTGATTGATTTGTTTATAATAGTGAAGTTCAATTGATTGAGGATGTTAATATAATTTTTATTTTTACTTTTAAGTAAGTCTATATTTATATCACCCGTAAACACGGCAAATCTGTAGCAAATCATTAGGTCCTCTAAAATTTTTAGAAATCCTACCACACTTCCCTCAGGAGGTCTATAAACACCAATGATAATGACTGTATATAATCCACTTGTTATTTCCATAATTAGACATTCAATGTCTTTACTCATTATTGATGAAATTTTGTTTGCTATCAAGTCTTTTCTAATATAGAAAGTGATTCCACCACCTTTCTTCATATTATTCCTAGTTAGTGTGTAACCATTGAATCCATATATTTTATGTGATTCTAGATCACCCAAATCTTTAAACCATGTTTCTGTTAGAATTAAAAAATCGATCTTGAACAGATTGTCACTCACAAGCCTAGAGACACACGTTTTAAATCTTTCAAAAGTGGAGATGTTTTTTATAGAGCGAACATTCCAGGTAATAAAATAGAAGTCTTTTTTGTTTAGGGACATTTCATACATTGTCATAAAGTTATTTATTTTAAGTTTTTCTATTTGTTTCTCTTCTTTATTTTTCAATTTACAACGTGTCTTAGGTTGTGAGTCAATTTTTCATAAATCCATCTCCATACCATCGTTGTTTTCTTCCTTATTTTGTTTTTTTGTAGTATTTTGCTCTTCATTGGACTCATCAGCATTGCGAGGTCTTTTGCTATCTATTTTTGTAGTCATGGTCATTTCATCATTGCTAATTTGGAAGATTTTACCGTATTTATATTTGGTTGGCATACCTGATTCAGGATCACCTATTTTTTGTCTCAGAGCATCAATGTCGCCATAGCTCGTGACTTTAAATGTTTTATTTTCTCTATTTATATCAATATACCTGACTTTGACACTATCGTCCTGCACAAAATATGAGGATATCAAATTTTCTAATTTAAGCTTATGACAAACCGTCATTAGTTGTTTGACACGTTTGCTAATAGGAATTTCTGCATAATATCTAGTTTCTTTCTCAATTTCCTTTCTTTGAATTTTGTTATTTATGATTATAAAATTGCTTAAGATATAGTTAGCTGTCGAGTTGTCGGCAAATTTTACAAACAAGTATGTGACGTCTTCAAGCTTACCACAGATCCATTTACGCTCATGAGTAATTTGCTTTCTGACAAGCCTAACATTGGAGAGGGGGATGTTCATGTAGTTTATTATGGTCCAGAACAGATCTGTCTCTGTAGCATTACCACACTTCACCGAATCTATTTCCCGTTTATCTAAAATCATGAATTTAATGTAGAAGCTATTAATGTGACAGTCCATTTTAGTTTCCAATGATTGCACTTGATTTTCCATTTCATCATATTTAGCATTAATATTACTGAATCTGGTTTCAATGTTATTTTTATCTTTGAGTGTGTCTAGGATTTGTTTGTTGTGGCTTTTAATCAGTTTATTATGCGAGTCTTGCACAGTTTCACAGAATTCGACTAGCTTTCCAAATTCGCTAATTATTGAATTAACATAGGACTGACAATTTTCTCCATTTATTTCTTTGGTTTTTGCTCCTTTGGATAAATCATTCAATTTTTTTTTAATGCCATTGAGGTTAAAATTCATTGGTTTGATTTCCGGCTCTTGTTCTTCCTCATTGAACGATTCATACTCTTCATTTTCAGTGTCTAGTTGACTTGCATTTATTTGTTTAGTATTCTTTAAAGGTGTGCTTTGAATAAACGTTTTTAACGACATTTGTTGTGGATCAGCATTAACCATTTTTTGACGGATAGTCTTTTTCCCATTATTCCTACTTTTCACGTTAATTTCTTTAAGCGAAGTTGCATTTTGTCTTAATTTATCAAGGAGACTGTCACTCATATTTATTTGCTACTATTGCACTTCTTAGTTATTGGCTATATCTTTTCTTTGTCAATGTCGTGATAGGGTCGGAGAAAATGATTTAACACTTATCTGACTAAGTATAATTGGTTTTAATATATCTTCAATATTTTACAAGGCTATGATAGGTCCTCTTTAATAAAACACAGATCAAAATGTGCACCATTTAAATCACAAACTTTATCCCCCAACTTTCCACAGCGTCATGAGAGAAAGAAAATACAAAAGTATAATGTATATAACGATAACGTATGTAATGTAGAGATTGCAGATTATTTCAATGCAGCAAGCAAACAACCCTAACCGAATAACACGGAAGCAAGAACAAAGTTTAATCCAATGTTACGTGTAGTTGATGCTAGTGTTATGCCAGTTATAACAAGTGGAAATACTCAATGTCCAACTTATACACTTGCTGAAAAAGCTGCTGCCTTGATTATTGCTGATAATCCTTAATGAAATATTTTTAATTAAAAGTTGTTAATATTTCTAAAATATGATGTTATTCAATAAAAAATACAATACATTTAAAATTTCAAGGTCTTGAACTTTTAAATTTCAATGATATACGAAAAAATAAAAGCTGTATTAACATTCAATTTTTTTATAACAACGAATAAAAACATTTTAGACTCAATATTGAAACAAATGATTAGTCATACATCTTTTTAGTCCTTTTATTAAAATTTTGTAACATTAAGTTCGTACTTTATTCTTTCTTATTTTGTTTTTACTGTCTATGAATTGGATTGGATTTGATTTTCCCAGGCGGAGTTATTACTAACTCACAGCAGGGTTGGCAACCTGTCAAAATCTGTCCACAGGCAAAAATCTGTCACAGGCACTACCTGTCACAGACATTGCCTGTCACAGGTAAAAATCTGTCCGTCTGTCACAGGCGGCCACCTGTCACAGGCAAAAAACTGTCTGCCTGTCACAGACATTGCCTGTCACAGGCATCTGCCTGTCACAGACGGTCACCTGTCACAGACGTCTGCCTGTCTGCCTGTCACAGACATTGCCTGTCACAGACGGTCATCTGTCACAGACATCTGCCTGTCTGTCTGTCACAGACATTGCCTGTCACAGGTAAAAATCTGTCCGTCTATCACAGGCGGCCACCTGTCACAGGCAAAAAAGTGTTTGCCTGTCACAGACATTGCCTGTCACAGACGGTCACCTGTCACAGACGTCTGCCTGTCACAGACATTGCCTGTCACAGGCATCTGCCTGTCACAGGCGGCCACCTGTCACAGACGTCTACCTGTCTGCCTGTCACAGGCGGC
>CM031381.1:29995429-30055121 GCA_018290095.1 Polypedilum vanderplanki | reverse complement strand
TTTTCTGACTTTTCATACAAGAAATTCTTGAAAATTTTTTCAAAATGAAGATTCTTTGTTGAAAGAAATTCGATTTTAATAGCTTGAGAAATTGCTTTTATGAGTATTTTATATTCTTTCCCGAACAAGTTTCTGCTATTGAAAAATTTGGTAAATAGCTCTTATAGCAAATGTATGGTTATGTTAATACAATATCGCAAAATGTTTATTATTGTGTAGAGTTTCTTCTTATTAATTATTCTTCAATATACTTAAATAAATTTTCGAAAGTATTAAGACAATAAAATCAAATTTACTTCTTCAAATGATTATCATGATTTTAACAAAACTGATAAAAGCTTATACTAGACTTGTAGATACAAAATAAATAATAATAAATTTTATTGATTAATTATTTTTAATCCCAACAAAATCAATTAGGAGCGAAGGAATCTTTCATTTTCTTCTTGTACTGCAGTATCATATCAAAAATGATCATCTTAATCCTCATTATTTTGATTTTAAATGAACAAATTAAAAATATTAAATTTTTTTTTCATATAAAAAATTGAGAACGAGAATGAGAATTCGAAAAACCCTAAGCATTCCTTCTAATTCTGAATCTGGACGCGAAATCAATTTGAAATATTTTTCAAAATTTTCATTCATTCCTCTTGGATATTTTTTATCATTTGCTAAACTGGGCATTGTAAGAAAATTCAACAAACAACCATGAAAATTACTATAGTGGTCAAAATTTTCCAATTTTTTTAGCCATTTTTGAGACGTTTTATTGAAAGTATTTAATACTTTTGGTTTAAATTGTCCACAATTATTTTCAGAATAAAGCAAAATTGTAGATTTTTATATTTATAAAAAAAATATTTCAAATTGAATATTATCTTATAGAAAACATGCTATAAGTAATTTTGATTTTATCATTACAATAAGTAAAACAAACTCTTCTTATATTCAGTTTTTAACGCATTTTTGGAACAACAATGCAGCTTGTAGTTTCACTTTGAATGGCTGGTTGGCTGGCTGGTTGGCTCACGGCTGAAGCGCGAAATCTCGAAAACTACAATAGCTAGAGACTTCTGATTTGTTTTGTTTGATTTGTGCTATCGAGTTATTGGCAGCATCTTTATTAGAATGTTGCCACTTATTGCATTAATTAGGAAATTTGAATTTAAATTTCCAAATTAAAAAATGTAAACAAAGCGAAGTTGGTTGCGAAAACGATTGCAGCTCTACCAACGGCAAATATTGAAACTTCAAATAATTTGAATATTACTCAACCGTTTTTTTCTAATCAATAAAATTTATCAGAAGATTCTGTAAATTGAACATCAATCAAAAAACACTCTACGTACTTTTATACATCAAAATTTTATAAATATGATTTCTGTTGTATTTTTATTTTTTTTTCGATCAGTATATTTTAAAGAGTAAATCTGTTTCACAAACAAATTTAATAATTCTGTAATTTGTTAATATACACTGATCTAGGCACAAAAATGCGCTTAAGTGTCCACCTGCTACCGCACGGACACTTTCCATGTCATATTCTATTGATTTTACCATTTATCATGATAATCAGCCATTTGTGCTTTTAGAATTCTCAAAAAATTAATCAATGATTTGATTAAAATTATTTTTAATTTTTTTCCTGTCAAAATTTTGATTTCTAGCGAATAATCTTTACTTTAAAGGGTTGATTTTTAGTTTTATGAATATTCAAGAGTAAAACTACTAAAATATGAGCCTAAAGAAGCAGATTTCGCAAAATTTTTTAGCAAAAAAATCACAAAAAACAAAAAAAATATATCAATCTCGACGCGGATGGTCGGACGATTAGAGCGCATCTTTGCCTAACAGATCAGTGTTTGGTAACAAAATTTCTCATGTTTTTAGTACTATTTTCTTGACTGTAAGTCGTTTTTTTTTAAAAAAAATTTCTGACATGTTTTCTCGACGTTTCATGACATTTTAAGACTTTTTGGTGAAAAAAATTTTTTTGGTCCATGTGATGGACATGCATGTGGTGGACCACCCTTGGGTCAACACTTACCCAAAAAAACTCTTTTGATGGCTTACCTAAATGTCGAGACCTTTCTAACAAGCTATCAACCACCTCTCCACGACTTACCGTTGTCGAGTTATGACTGACCCAGCCAGCCAGCCATCGTGAGCCTAATAGCGTATTTTTTTGCAAAAATGCGCTAAAAATCAAAACTGAAAAAACAAAAAGAGTTCTCAGGCCTTGATTTTCTGTTCAATCTCAAAATGTTAATTTCATAAATGAAAAATTAAAACTGCAATCAAACATGAAGCTAAATAAAGAACAAAACCATATTCAAGATGATAAAATTCTTCTTGTGTTAATAATTTCCTAATCATACACTGTTATAAATTAGAGATATTTCAAAAAAACTTTCACAAATTGCTAATCTCACACCATTAATTCTAAGTCATTATTTTTATCATAATCTTTTCTCTCACAGCTTTACCTTAAATATATTTACAAACCTTTTTGTTCAGTAATTCAGCAAAAGCATTTAAAAGACTTCTTTGCTTATAAGAAATTTTTCATTACGAAAATTTTTGACGCCATTAAATGACATTGTACATTAAGATTCTCATTTACTGATATCAAGCACGCAAAATTGCTTCCTTTATAGCTTAAATTCCGTTGCTTATTTTTGCTGATAACAATTAATTTAAAATCCATTCGAATGTGGAAGCTGTTTTTGTTTTTAGTGAAAAAATATCATTATGTGATGTGATAAGTGATAATACCTTTTCTTTCATTCTCTTGTTATTAAAAATATTTGTTAACCGTAAGGTTTTTGTCTCTCACATGTGAATTTCAACCCCTTTTAATATTTATAATGTCATATGTATAGAAGGGGTTGGTTGCATGAATAAGATAGTAATTTTTTCAACGCATTTTATGGAGGCTTTATAGACAATTTTTATAATAGAAGGGATAGTAGTGTTATTAAAAATGTTTTTTTTTATGAAATATTCGTTCAATTTCTTTATCTCATCTCATATATGAATGACTCTTTTTTCTCTTGTGTATGCTCATCTCAGTTAGATACGTTTTTATATGTGAAAAAAATTATAATTGTTGCATTTGAATGACTTTATCTTGTTATTTATTGATGGTTTCTTTTTGAAATTAAAAACTTTTGTTTATTTTTGATGGGAGAATTAATTTAAATTTTCAAATTTGAAACGAGTGGAAAAGTGTCCGCCATAGGACGGATTACTTTAGCGCATTTTTGTGCCTAGATCAGAATATGTTAACAAATTACAGAATTATTAGATTCGTTTGAGAAATAAATTTACACTTAAAAACAATTTGATCAAAATAGTTAAAAATATAGATAAAAATTATGTTTATAAAATTTTGATGCATGAAAGTACGGCGAGCGTTTTTAATTGAAGTTCAATTTACAGAGCTTGAAACTGTTTTACAAATAACTAAAAATGAACTAAAATTTATTAAAAGTAAAATCCTAATCGATTTAATTTTAGTTGGTTTTTAGTTGAAAATTTTAATCTGAATAAGTTTAAGTTGATTTTTAGTTATTTGCAACTAAAATATCAAACGGTTTCGGACTCTGCAATTTACAGAATCTTATTATGAATTTTGTTGACTTGAAAATAACGGTTGAGTAATATTCAAAATATTTAAAGTTCTAACATTTGCCGTTGGTGGCGCTTAAATCGTTTTCGCAGCCAACTTCACGTTGTTTACAATTTTCAATTTGGAAATTTAAATTCGTAATTTCCTAATTAATGTAATCATTGACAACATTCTAATAAAAAATGCCGCCAATAACTCGATAGCACAAATCAAACACAACAAACCGGAAGTCGCTAGCTTTTGTAGTTTTCGAGATCTCGCGCCTCACCCGCCGGGAGCCAGCCAGCCAGCCAAAGTGAATGTATAAGCAGCATTGTTGTTCCAAAAATGCGCTAAAAACTGTTAAATTTATTACATCGTAAAAAATATATCAATCTCGACGCGGATCGTCGGACGATTAGAGCGCATTTTTGCCTAACAGATCAGGAACAAAATTTCTCATGTTTTTAGTACTATTTTCTTGACTATAAGTCGTTTATTTTAAAAAAATTTCTGAAATGTTTTCTCGACGTTTCATGACATTTTGGTAAAAATTTTTTTTTGGTCCATGTGATGGACATGCATGTGGTGGATCACTTTTGGGTCGAAATGTCTCAAAAAATACTTCTGACATGTTTTCTCGATGTCTCATAACATTTTAAGACTTTTTGCTGAAAAAAATTTTTTTGATCCATGTGATGGACATGCATGTGATAGACCACCCTTAGGTCAACACTTACCCAAAAAAACTCTTTTGATGGCTTACCTACACCTCAAGACCTTTCTAACAAGCTATCAGCCACCTCTCCACGACTTACCGTTGCCGAATTATCACTGTCACATACGGCCAGCCAGCCATCGTGAGCCTAATAGCGTATTTTTTTGCAAAAATGCGCTAAAATTTTAAAATTTATATCTAGAATTTTGCAAATTTTTAAAGAATAAAGTTAAAAGTTTAAAAAAATTTCTAATGAACTCAAAATAATGTTTTATATTGAATAATATTAACAAGCAAATTTTATCAGTTGTCCATTTTTAAAATTTTATACCAAAAAAATTCCTCTCTCTTCTTCATGCTAATTTTCTGTAACATAGAAAATTAAAAATATGTAAATTGAGTTTATAGCAATAATTTCCATCCGCTCTCATTTATTTGCTATTGCCATTAGCAAATCGATTAATATCAGAAATCTATAAATAATTAGATTTGCATAAAAAGACGAAAGTCACGATGCGTGTAAAATTGCTGCTCATGGCAGTCAATTCCAGAATGGTTGTCGCATTTACAAGCCATTTCTCTTTTCCATTATCATCATTCTTTCATTTCGTGCACATTAAAGTGCGCGCACATCGCAAACTGTTAGTTTAGGGCATTATTTAAGTAAATAAATCAAATTGTGAGCATGTAGGGGAGAAGAAATGAACAAATGCACAACATTATTTCATTTATAGGGTGAATTCTTTTCTTTTTTATTCCATGATGATGAGCAAATGATGAAATTTATTTCTTTTACTCTCTTAGCATCCAGCCGGCATTCCATAATATTTTTTGCTCTAAATTTTTTTCGTTGAAGAATTTTATTTAACGTAAATGATAAATTTCAGCTAGGAAATTTGCAAGTGTAACCAGAACTGAAATAAACAAGAAGACATTTGTTTTTTGAAAGATTTATCTTTAATGAGATGTATTATTTACTATGACTTGATATAAAGTGTTAAATGTTCGGGAGTTAAATCTTTACTTATTTTGAATTTTAATTATTTGGTTATTGACATTTTGACAAAACAAATATTACATAAAAGTACAAAGTGCTTTATTATCGTCTATTCTTAAATACTAACTAATGCTAAATTACTATTTCTAATTTTACCATTCATCATGATAATCCTTCAATCTTTCTCTTATAACTCTAACAAATTCATACAAACCAAGTAAATTTCTTAATTGTTTTCTCACATACAAAGCATGAATTTCACAAATGAAAAAAAAAATTGGCAAAGACAAAGCACCAAGAAAAATCACAAAACCAAACTCAAGGTCAGACATTGACAAAACTCTTCTTGAATCTTCAGGTTCAACTTTAAGTGCTCTATAAGCATGCCATAAGCTAAAATCGACTAAATGTTCAATTATTCCACTTGGTACTAAACAATTTATAACTTCAATTAATGGATGCAACAAAATATTATTTTTTGGTATTTGAGTTCCAACTAATTTTTCTAGCATTTCGTTTTCCATTATTGGCAAAGAAATATTTGTTGTTGAATTCCAAAAAGCGTGCTCGTTTATATTTAGAAAAAATGCATATTTTGAGGGATTGTTTCCAAAAAGAACTTCTTTATAAAATTCAAAACAAGTATAAGAATCATTTGCAATAAATTTTGGACTACAATAAAAATTATTATTAAAGTTTTTAATTTTTTTTTTTTTTGAAAAATACCTTTCTCTTCCATTAAGTTGTTCTTTAAAAATATCGTATTTAAATTCATTTAAACAGACAGTATAATTCATTTCTATAAGGTCTTCAATTGAAACTGGTAATGGTTTTCTTTCGTCACTTGTCATAAACTCAAACATTTTTGATTGTCAGCAAGTTCGAATAATTAAACAAAACCAAAGATAAAGTATCAAAATAAGACGACAAAAAGATTCTTTTGGCAATTTGAGTTGTGAAATTCCTAAAAAAATTCCTAAAGCATTGTAGCCTGGACGATTAATACCTGAAAATTATTGAATATTTAGGTGTATTAGAAATTATGTCAACTCAAAGTCTACATTTGGTCTACATTAAATCTATTCAGAATCAAACTTAATCTACAAAATATATTTTACTTTATTTTAGTTCTACTTATTTCTAAATTTGATCTACATTGATCTAATAAACTGACAACATTAGATAATACTAAATTTGTCTTACCTCTGCCAATTATCAATGTTCTAAACCTTTGCGGATCCAAAAGTCAAACTGAAAGTTAATAACATCAATAACCAGGTTGTGAGATCAAATGGGAAAATCAATTTCTCATAATTTGTATATAAATCATTGTAAGAAATAAGATAATAAAGTTTTGTGTTATAAGTTGGAAATGGAAATTGCATTATTGTGTTATTATGCATATCAAATGGTGTGAAAAGAATTCTAAAAATATGATGAAAAGGAAATGGTAAATATTCTCTTACAGGTCTTATTAAAATATCATGTCGGAATACATAATGTGGAGTAAAATTATTTCTTTGTGTCATCATATTAATAAATTCATAAAGAGGTCCATTAATTATCTCATTTTTACCAGATATATATCACGAACATCATGTGCATTTTGTATATTAGAATCAATAAAATAAAAGTCAAAACCAAGTTCAATCCAAAAACTTAACATACATCCATTGAAATGTTCATAAATGTCAAAATTTCTCATTTTTTTCTTCCATTTTTGAGCTTTAAATGTCATTGCATTTATAACTTTAAAACTTGGTTTTCCACAAAAGTTTTCATAAAAAAGATGATTTAAATATAAAACAATGATTTTATCGTCATTAACAATAAAGAATTCAAAAAAACTTAATTCGCCATAACTTCCTATCATTCCAATATCATTATCAGTATAAAAAGAATTTAAATCTTTCAGCTTCTCAAAATATTCTAAATAAACCAAAAACTTCAACTTGTCAAATCCTGAATATTCAATCAATGGAACTTGATAATTTTTAGTTTTTGAATTTTCATGTAAAAATTGTAAATTTTTCAAAGATTTCACAAAAATTGCCGCAGATTTAAATAATTTGTGATCCCAATTAGTGATATTAGAAATATGAATGATATTGATTGGAATTGCGTCACTCACTCTTTTGATGACTTTATACATGAAATTTAACTGAATTGAATTTGATGCTTGTGATAGATCAAATTGTGAACTTGAGTAAGCATTCTTAAAACAAAATATAAATAACACTAGCAATAATGTAAAACTGACTTTTGAAAAGAATAAAATTGAAAATTTTTTTTGTCTTCTCATTTTTACTAAAAATTTCACAAAATGAATAAAATTATTATTGAAATAAAAAAAATTTTAAAACCCTAGTTTTGGATCATTTAACCTTAATTAATTATATCCTTAAAAAATTTAAAAAATTCCTTTTAATCAATTTTCTTTTTGAATTTTTTTTTGTTTACTCATTTTTCATTGCTATAGAAATAATATAAAATATTTTAGAACAATTTTTTTTTGTTTTTTGTAGAGCGTATCAGTAATTATCGAAATTGAAATATAAATATTGTACAAAATTGTCTAAATTGTCTTTTAAATCATAAGCTTGAAAAATACTCATAGCTGTACAATAGATTTAAATTAAAAAAATTCACAAATATTAATCAGCAAAACAACAATAAGATAAGAAAAAATTTAAATTCCATTCTTCGCAAGCAATGAAAGACATAAAAAATTCAAAAGTTGTAAAAAATAATAAAAAAAAATTTAATTTCACTGAATTGTGTTATTAATCATGACTTGATATAAATTTAAAAAATTTCATGAATCTCTTCTTGAATAGATTAATTTGTAAAATTAAAATGATTCAAATATTTTAACTGAATTCAAAATTATAAAAATACAAAAAAAATTTAAACTAAAAAAGAATGTTCTTTATCTAAAAAGAGAGAAAAGCAAAAAAGCCTTAGGCCTTATATATGCTGCCACTGCTGCTATAGAAATAAATTCTCTTTTATTTTCCATTTGAAAGGAAGAAAATTGCAAATAATAAATTTCTTTTATTACATTTGGGGGAGAAAAAAACTTTTTCTCGCTTTTGCTTTTTTGTATTAGAAAAGAGAGAGAACTCCATCGTAATTGCAGCAGAAAAAAGTGATCATTTTCGAATAAGGAATAAATTCACTCCTTTTTTTCTGAGTAGTAGGAGTAAAAATGGAATTAAAAAAAGCCAATTTGAAATAAATCTCATTGAATTAATGTTTGTTGGTAGAGAGAAAAGACTTTGCCAGCAATTAAGAGTCATAACCCATCATTAAAGGATTTAATTTATTTATGTGCTCATTAAACATTTTTGTTTTTAGCCTGATAGTGGGTTTTAATATCATACATAAAATGACAATGAATGACTTTCATAAGTGTCAATTGGTTTGCAAAATGCGACAAAAAATTCCCATTTTGAGAGTAAAAAGTTTGTCACAAAATAATTTCCAAGAGACGAGAGCGAAAATTTCCTATCTCATGACATGCATGCACACATACAATATATTTAAGGTATAATGTCATCACAACGATGAGAGGATGAACAGTAAGAAAGGTTTATGAAAATTACCCTCACAAGAGCTTTAAATCTCTGAAATTCTCTCTTGTCTTTGTTTCGATTCATCATGGCAATGCAAAGATGAAAATTTTAATACACACAGAGAGAAAACAGTTGATAGTTTTATGTGTAGAAAAAAAGGTAAATTGATTTATGCAGGTAATTAGAAATTATTTTAGAGTTTTTTCTTCACAAGAGATTGCAGAATTTAAAAATTTACTAGAAAGAGTAAAAATTAGTGCTATTTTCAACATGACTTGAAATAATTTTTTACATCAATTTAAATAAAGGCTTTATCATAAAATTTCTTTAAATTTCTTCGAAGAATAGTTCAGAGTTTATATAAGGTAAAAAATCTAATTTTGGACCACATTTTTTTACTTTTTTCAAAAGATTTATTTCATCACTTCTAATATACGATTCACATAAATTAAATGCTTATTAGATCTTTTATCATTTAACGATGGTATTGTACACACTTATCTTTCTTATTTCTCAATGATTATGGCATAATTAATGAAAATTTCAAAAAAAATTAAAATCGATAAAATTTTATTTTTTTTCCATTTTTTCACTTATCATAATTTGTTGATTTTTCACTTAATTATTTTTATGTCCAAACTTGATATTTCACGAGCACTTAAACGTTTCATAAATATTTTAAAAAGCAATTATTGAGCTAGTAATATTTAATTTAACCACAAAATCAATTTGAATTTCAAATCTATTTTTAAACCACTTAATTTTTCTATAGAAAATTAATAAATATGGACAAAACAAAACATTTCAAATTCATAAAATACATTTAATCCAGCTGTTTTGAGTGCTTTCAATGAATTGAATCACAAGAAAATAAGATAATAAAGTGTTAAATCATTGGTAATAAGTATAGAAATAAGGAAATTATCAAAATTGAAAAAGTGGTCCAAAAATAGATTTTTTGGTCCAAAATTAAATTCGATTGTAAATAACACAAAAACTCAATATTTAAAGATTTCTAGCTCTCAAAAATGTGTTTAAATAATAAAATAAAGCTCTAGCTTCAGGTACAAAACAAATTCTTTGGTTAAATTCGCACATTTAAAAAGAAATAAAACATTTTATAATTGAAACTACAGTTTTGGTCCAAAATTAGATTTTATACCCTACAAATCAACAGTTTCAGTTTATGTAAAATCAACCCAAAATAAAAATTCATAATAAAATATTCATGACAAAAAATTTAAGTCATTCATAGGTCAGCCCATCATTATTATATTTCTCACTACAGAAAATGAAATAAAATTCATAGTGAGATAGAAAAAACGATTCAGCAATAAATGACAGAAGCACAGCATTCCAATATCAAGCACAGCTTCTCTGGACATTTTTTTCTAATTAAGATGCCAATAAAGCTAAAGATATGAAGTCATAAAATTGATTTGTTATTCAATTAAGTTTTTTTAATGATGCCAATGTGAAATAACAAAAAGTAGTGGAGGTATAGAACTAATATTGAAATTTTAGTCGGATTTCAGCTTTTTTAAATATCAATGTATGTGCATATGTTATGAATGGAATATGGCGCATCCATTTTTCTTACAAAAATAATAATAAATTAAGAGATACCGAAGAGCACATAAATATTTTTTTTTCATGCTGACTCTTGCTCGTGCAAGTCTGAAGGCGGTCATTTCTAAGAGAGAATGAGTTAGTGAACCTCCTTCATGCGATTTTAAGAAATATATAAAAGGAATGAAAGGTATAATGTCTTCTTCCCAGAGTTAATGTCTCAGAAAACGAACAACTTAATAATAAATAAATTGTATATGTAGAAAAGATAAAGACAATAAATTCTCTGAAAAAATCCATTATAATAAATTTAAAACTTCTTTTTTATAATAATAATTTTTTTTATAATGGAGAAGGGAATAGAGACGCAAAATAAAAATATTTTTCATTTGTTGATTTAATTAGTAGAATTTTAAATTTCTTGAGGTAATTAAAGAAAGTTTTTTAGAGAAAAAAAGATTTCTATAAAAATAAAAAAATTCTGGACTTATGGAACAGCTGAAATTGAAATTTTTACCGACGTCATGTTTTGCCTCTGATCTAAATCTAAAGATTATTTGTTTTCTAACGCATTTTCAAACAAATATGATAGAAATTCGTTTTATTATTATTTGAAATATACCGTCAATTTTGAATCCGCATTAGCGGATAAAAGTATTTGTGAATAAAAGTGGCGGACTAATATTGTCCTCCGAAAATTTCTATGGCGACTGAAAAAGATCCGGCAAAAAAATTTTAGTACGCCATCATAAAAAGTAGCTGACCAATTTTTAATAAATCTGCCATGGCGGATTAATTTAGTCCGCCGAAATTTATATATCAACAAATTAAAAAAATTCTTTAATTTTTTTAAGAAAAAGTTACGTCTTTTAAAAAATATAATAAATCTAAAGTATCTGTTTGTTGTTCATTTTACAAATTCAAAAACCCAAGCAAAATTTAATAAAAACAAATTTTAACAACATAAAACCATTTTTCAATAAGTTTAAAATAAATGGTATAAATCTTTTTAAAAGTTTTTTTTATAATTTTTCAAATTTATTTTAATTTTAAACTTTTTTCATTCAACCGTGAGCAACAAAAAAAAGAAGGAAAAAATTGCGATAGATAAGAAGAGAGAAATTCAACATGCAAAAAAGCGCAACTTAACCGATATCAAAAGACATAACACATAAAAATTGCAATAAACATAAAAGCAAATGGTTATGATCTTTTTCATGTTTTTTATTGGGTTTTATTTGATAGTTTTGTCACTTAAAAACTTATTCTAAAAGTTTTTTTGTGTTCTAAATTTTTATTTTTATTAAAAATTTTTTTAGTTTATTTTTTGAATTTTTTTAAAAACATTATTTTTAAACGTTTATATTTTCAACATTCAAAAGCATGACATGTAAATTTCCACCCTTAAAAGATAAAAAAAATTCGATGTGTGTTTGCTATAATAATGTAGAACTGTTTTCGATCTCTTTATTCACCTCCCACACTCACATAGCTTTTTTCTCGTGTGATTTATCGATAAAGAGATTAAAGTTTAATGGCATATTGAGTCGATGTTATGTGCAAGTTGAAAGTAAACAAGAGATAAATTTTTAGCGCATTTTTGGAACAACAATGCAGCTTATAATTTCACTTTGTTCGGCTGTTCGGGTTGTGAGATCTCGAAAACTACAATAGTTAGTTAACTTACGGTTTTTTGCGTTTGATTTATGCTATCGAGTTATTGGCGGCAATCTTTATTAGAATATTGTCACTTATTACATTAGTTAAAAATTTACGGATTTAAATTTCCATATTAAAAAATNGATTACAGCGCCACTAACGGATAATTTTGGAACTTCGTTTAATTTGTATTTGATTCGGCCGTTATTTAAAAATCGATTAAATTTCTTTTTAATATTGTACAAATTGGAAAATTTAAAATGATTAAGAATCACTCGTAACAGTTACATAAGACGAGTTTTCAGAAATATAATTTTATATTGATTATATAAACAAAAACAAATAGCTTATTGCAATTGAATATTTCTTTCAAAAACTATTCTATTAATTCTGTAATCGCTAATATCACTGATCTGGGCGCCAAAATTGCGCTTAAGTCCTCTGATCTACGCAGAGACTTTCCCATCATGTTTCTTTATATGTGAAATTGAGATTTAGAGAAAGAAAGAGAAATTAGTTTTTTGTGAGGGTTGTTTGGCAAAAGCGAGCAGGAAAATGAAGGTATTTTTGGGACGAAATGAAATTGCAATTTGATAAAGTAATGAATGAGTTGAGTTAATAAATTTTTGGTTGGTGTTTATTATGTGGATTAACAGGATAAAAATTTTCATTGTTATTTTTTTTTATTATGAAAAATTTTATTTGAGTCGATAAACTAGGATGTACTTATTATTTACATAATTATGATTTTTAATGCATTCAGACCTACAAGAACCTCGTTTATAAGCACTTAGAAGAGCTGTTGATTGGCAAAGCAGCAAAGTTGCGTTTCAAATCTTCTATGGTTGTGAACACTTTTTATTGAGTTTGCATACTAAAGAATTTAATTTGTTTTGATCGAAACTGCTCGTTTAAAAATTTCTTTATTTCTAGCGAAATCTTTTTTAAAATTTCTATAAAAATACCTCAGAAAAATAATTTTTATTGCAAAATATTTTTGTTATATTTTCCAACTTTTTTATGTACAAAAATAAATTCTTTGAAAAAACCTACAAAAAAGATTTTTTTGATAGAATAAACAAAGATCAAAAATTTCTTATCTCTTTAATGATTGCATCATACGCATGGATTTTGTCTTTCATACATAATCTTCTACATTGTTTCATTTAAATCATTTTTAAGACATAATCAGTTTATTAAAAAATATTATAAACTTAAAGTTTTAAAAATGAAAATCACAAATATTTTCTTTGTTCTTCTTGTTGCATTTTGCATCAATGAAGTTCTATCTAATTTATCATCGAATAAAGATGCTTTAGTTGACAATCAAGTGAGTAAAAAGCAGATTTTTTTCAATTTTACAAACAAATTTATAGATTTGTGTAAACATTTTTGTTATTTTTATTCTTAAAAATAAATGGAAACCAATAACAAATTGAATATTGGAAACAAAGTTGCTGAAGTGAGTGACTTTAACCTTGTCTGCTTTTTTACCTTTTTAGAGTGTCCGGCTTTTATTTTTGTCTGCTTAATATTATTCATTCATTATAAATACATCATTAAAATTTAATCTAATATCAAAAATTAAAAAATGAAAAATAATTTACCATATTCTACTTTTAAAATTGTTTATTAAAGGAAATACATGAAACAACAAGTAAAAAGAAGTGCACTGGATGACGAAGATGAAATTGACGAATCAAGGACAAATTATACATGGTATTGGTCACGTTACACAAGGAGTTTGTAACTTTTTTAGAATTTGTAGAAGTTAATTGAAAAACCAAAGTTAATAAGTCACAAACTTTTTCACATTATTTACTTGTCAAATTTAATATTAAAATGAACATAAATTATTTTTAAAAAAACGAATAGATTTTAAATCCATGTAATTTCAAAACCATCAAAAAACATATTTTTAAATCTTCAATAATTTTACGATCAAACAAAGTCATAAAAAGTACTTCTAAAACAACCTTCAAACAGTAAAACAAACAAGAAGTTGTCCATAAATGTCACTCAATCTAATAACAATAAAAATCATCATCATCGTCAGAAAATCACAATCAATTTCATTACAAACAAATTTGATTTTATGCAACATGCAATAACATAAAAAGAAGTGCATGGAGAAAAAAAATTTTTTGTAACTGCATAGAAAAGTAAGGAAAGAGAAATGAGAAGAGGGAAAAAGTCATAAAATTGTGTACCGTATCGAGCTATAAAAGTAATTTTGACAATTTCTTTTATTTTTATATTCTCTCTCTTATGTTTAGTGTCTGAAGGTCGTCTGTATGAATGTAACTATTTACTATAGTAATCAGAGTTGTTTGTTGTTGGTTTGCAATAGGAATTTTTTAGAATTACTTAATGAATAACTTTTTATATTATAATGTTCATTTAAAATTGATAAGAAAATATTTTTTTAAAAATTTAAAGTTTTACAAAGAGTAAAAACATTTAAACAGTTTTTTAAAAATTTAAAAAAATTGCCGGTTTTTGAAAATTCAATTTTTTTGCAATAATCTTAAATAGATTAAAAAAACTTTTCAATAGTTTTTAAATAAAGCATTTTCTGTACATAAAAAAAAATCATTTCAGTGATAAACAACTCTGATAGGTACAACTAGTTATTTGGTGAATGCATGAAAAAAAATTCCACATAAAGTTATAAAAATATGAAATTTATGATGATAAACAAATAATAAAAGCAAGCCAGAGTAGTGAAGAGAGACAAAAAAATTGTTTCTGTCTTTATTTCAGTTTTTATTTCAAATGTCTCATGCGTAAGAGATAAATTGAAAGTAAAGAGAGGGAAGAGAATGAAAATGGGTTTTAGTGCCTATTAAACCCATCAAAGTTATAGTTATGGTTGTGATCAAAGTTAAGTGCCGTGTTGTGACACTTTCATTTGAAATTTTTTGTCTTTTTATTCTTATTATTATTGAAGGGTGTCAAACCACCATCAACCAACCGTCATTGATTAATAAATAAATTCTTCCAATTCAAAAATCGTAAAAGCGAGACGAAAAATAATAAAAATAAAAAAATCAAGTTCAATGACATAATTTTCATTTCTTGTTACTGTTATTATAATACTAAAAACTGACTGACTGACTGACTTGACGATTAAGAAAATGATGATGATTATTGCGTTTATGAGTCTATAAAAAGCAGCTAATAATAATATATTTTTTATTATGTAGTTTGTTTTATTACTTACTTGCTGTTTGGTGTGTGTTTTTATACATATATGAATGTATTTGTATATATGTCACTGTGTTTGAAAAAATAAAACTTTTTTTTGATAGTAAAATAAATATTTTATGATAGTTTTATTTTTCTTAAAAATTTTTTTATTCTTGCGACGGATTTCTTTTATTAAAGATTATTTCTTTTCTATTATTAAATTCTTCTTTCTGTTAAGGTAAAATTTTGTTTTTACAAGAATTAATTTCAAAAAAATTAATTTTGACGAAAATTCAAAATTTAAATCTTGAAAATCCATTTTTAAAATAATAAATCGAGCAAGCATAAAATACCTTGAAGTAGCTTTTAAAACTTGAAAATTTCTGATGTCAGTTCCATGAGCAGTGTGTTGTAATCAGAGTTGGAAAAGTAGATCTACTTTTCATATAAAATAAAAGTAAATTTTTATATGAAAAGTAGGCAATGTATGTAGCTACTTTTCCAACTCTGGTTGTAATAATAAAAATTTATATCAATTCATCTAGATGTCCTTAAACTTCTATATTGTTTAAATTAAGGAAAAAGTTAATTTAAAAAAGCAAACGAAGAACAAAACCAAAGGTGAAATTTGTTTTGTCAATCCCAAGATTTGAGTTTGAAATTTAATTATTCAATATAAATTTTCAAGATTTATTTCTTTATTAAATCTGTAATTTCTTCCAATATAAAAAAATCACTCTCATTTCTCTATTGCATTAATTAAATTTTTATTATTTTCTTATTTTTCACATCAAATTAAAATCAACCAATAACATTCAAAGAGCGTTTTTTATTGATCAATAAAACTCGTCGTTGTCGACTCATAATAAAAAAACTTGAGCGTGTTTCATTTAATTGATTTTATTATCGCATTTCCACATAGTTAAGTTATTAATTGATTGATTTATAGCAATTGAAAAAAATTTAATCAAGCAGTAACTGCAGGACGTGTGCATCATGTCATGTCGTCATCTTTTGTTAACTACCAAGTTTATTTACACACAGCCGTCGCTATCTGTCGACACAATTGATATTAAAAAAATTTTACTTCATTTCATTTTTAAACGCCATGCTATTCTCCTTCCACTACTATTATTATCATTTTAAAATGTTGATGCTAAGTACATTCTAAGATCGCAGTTATTTCCAGCAATTTTAATAAAAAGAATTTTGTTTAAATTGAAAATACTTGAATCTATATGATTATGCTATCTTTCTACTTACCACCCCTCTTTAGGCAAGCAGGCAGGCAAGGAAGAAAGAAAACTTTTTTTTTCTTTGAGAAAATTTATTTTTATTTCTCCCTATATCATAGTATGCCACCCCCCACTGTCAAGCAAGCAAACTTTTTTTCGCGTTATAAGCAGCAGAGAAAGAGAACGAAAGGAAAGGAAGGAAAAAATGGAAGCAAGCAAGATAAGGAATAATAAGGAAAAAAATAATATTTTTATATCGCAATCTAATGTTCCCTCCTCGTTTCAAAAGCAATTTCAGCACTTCACCCTCATTTTTTCTTTTTACACTCCCTTGATTTCATCTTTTTTTTCGCTTGCTTGCTTTTGCCTTTCTCAAGGGTAAACGATGACGACGCTGTGTTTGGCAAACATACTTACTGTTACTGCTGCTTCTGCAAACAAGAGAGAAGAGAAGAGGAAACATTTCGTACTTCCTATAAGCCATTTAAATAAATATATTTATATACGCAAAGAGTAAGAGCAAGCAAAAAAAAACTAAAGCAGTTGCTTGCTTTTTTTGGGGAAGAAGAAAAAGAAGAAGGAAGAAAAAAGTTATAATGTAACTATTTGAATTTCATAAGAATAGAGAAATAGCCATTATGAATGTTTTATGATGTCAGAATATTTGATATTATATCTATGTGCATGGCATACCAAAGTGAAAGAGGAAGTGAGAAAAAAAAGAATTTAAATGGAAAACATGACAAGGAAAAAAATTAATTTGAAATTTATTCAAGAAATGGAATTTTATTTGAATTGAACATGCAAGAAATGAGAGACGCGATTAAAATTGCTTGGGAAATTACTTAAGGTGATGCTCGACTGATTTAACCCTTCAAATTAGATACAGTAGGGAATTTTCAATTGGTTTATTTTAAAGAATTATTTGTTCTTACTTTTTAAAATTATAAAATAAAAAATAATTTTCAATTTATTTGCAAACCTATCTACATTTTGGAGAAGCCTTATATGCTTTAATATGTTTAGGACACTTTAAATGCTTTGTGAATTTCCTTAAATTTTTAATATAAATTGCTTTGAAAATATAAGTTTTAATACCAGCTGAATTTATCAAAATGTATAGTTTTTCTTTGTAGAATTTCAAAACTTGTAATCTCAAAAAAAATTTAAAATCAATTTTATTTTGTTTGAATGCAGTAATTTTTTCAAAAACCTAATTCATAAAACTTTAAAATTTATTTATTTTTTGAACATTTTCATTGAAATTTTCTTAAATTAATCATGACAAAAAATTGGCACAAATTTGCAATAGTGTACTAAATTCACTTTTGAACTGGAAATTTATTTACTTTTTACTCACTTGATTGTCAAGGCATTTTTATCAGTAATTCATTTTGATAGAACTTAATTGGTATAAAATGCAACAAGAAAGATAAATATTCATGAGTTTACTTTTTAAATCATAACTCGATAGCCTAAAAATCATAGTAATTTTAAAACGTTTTCACCTCATGTAAATAATATCAATTTCTTTAATTTCAATTACTACCAAATATCCTTTTTTTGCAATAACACTTTCATTTCTACCTCAAAAAAATCATCATCAAAAAACCAAAAAATAAGAAACTTCTTATTGCACTCTTCTTAGTGTTTCTCATTCTTTCTCTCTCTATCCATTGTCAATAATCATTGAAAATAATGAAACATAAAAAAGTCTGTAATAATAAAAATAAAATAAAAACAACAAGTGCATTAAAAATCATATCGTGCAATAAAGTAATTTTCTATGTTATTTTTGTGACTCAAATCATTGCAAGTCAAAAAATTCATTTTTAGATGATGACATGCAAAAGTTTATTAATTTTTTTTTGTTAATTAGAAATGCTCAATAGTAAGCGCATGACAAGCAAGTTAAAGAAAAAAAGAGGCCGTTTTTATTGATTTTAGTATGCTGTATGTATAAATGTATAGGTAGAAAAAAATCTTGGAAGAAATTGCTCCAATATCAGTTTTCAGAACATTGCCCATTTCCCTAACAGTTATTGCTTGAAGAGTCTCGTTAAGTTTATCATCATCTCGCTCTAGCATATTATATTGAATACTATACATACACACACTTCACTTTACTCTACAGTCTTTTCACTCCCACTTCTTTCTTTTCTTTTTTTTATTTCTTATAAAAGGATACACACACACACAAAAGACAGAAAAAAGAGAGCTGCTTGCTTGCTGCTCTTTTTTTAATGTCGAATACAATGGTATTTTTATGCTTCGTTTTCATTGTTATAGTATTTGATATTGTTGTCACATTCTATACACTTTTTAATATTGAAAACGACTCCTTATTGGTCGTTAAGAAAATTTTCTCAGCTTTCATGCGTTCGCTTGTTGCTGCTATTACTTTTATTATTTTTATGGAGCAATTTCATGGCAAGCAAGCAAGAAAAGAAGAAAAAGGATCGTATGGACCACGATGAAAAAGTTTCGTTTAGTTTGAGCTAAAAAAATTGAAAATTTGTGGCATGTTTTTACATTTCATTTATTAGAATGGAGAGATAAAAGTAAAATATACACACGATGAACTTTTTTTTCTTATCTTGATATAGAATTAAATTCACTTATATGGCACTTTTGGGAAATTATTTTTTTTTCTTTGAGAAATTTTATTTGTTTTTTAAAAGCGGAGTTAGAAATAGGAAAAAGTTAATAAATGTTAATTTTAAAGTTAAAATGAAGAATTTGTCCGTTCGCTGGCTAATTTCATTTTTTATCATTTATTATTATTCATAAAAAATTTCTCCATAACTCACGGAAGCAACTAAACAAATGATAATAATTTGTCTATGGATAATAAAACAAAAAGCATTTTGTGTTCAATAAAAATTCATGACTGTAACTTTTCTCTTTTTTGCTAATGCTAATTGTTATTACTAAATTATTAGCAATTCATAGCGTGGATGAGGTTTTACTAGTCTAAAATATATATACGAAAATAGTAAAGGAAGTGAAACTTATGCTAAAGATTATTTTCATTTAATGACATTTAGAAACAATTATGAATCTATTAAGCATATATTGTGAATAAATTTAATCGTGTTTATTTGATTTTAAGGAGTGATTTTAATGGAATTGACATTTTGAATAAAATTTTAATGGAATACAAAAATTATTTTTAGGAACAAAATGAACAATTTGTTTGTATCGCTAGAAATGAAATAGGTTAAAAATTAAAGAAATTGATTATAGTGGATTCGAAACTTGTGAGGTCGGATTTTTTTTAATGTTTTTCTTTTCAACTAAATTTTCAGAATTTTAACACTTTTCTAGTAATTCACAATACTTTTTTAATATGTAAATTTTAAATTGTCAAGAGTTAATTTTTGAAAAGATAAAATAAAATTTTATTTATGATTATTCGCATCAAGTTAACTTTTTTTTCGAAAAAATAAAATTTTTAAGACTGGACTTTTACTAAAATAGTAATAGTTTTAATACAATAGTTCAAAGCCACGAAATTCACTTTGATTCTTGTTTCTTGTGGTCATATCTTTCTTTAAAGCTATTAAGATAATTTTTAGGACTTTTAGTAAAAGAAAAAAACGCATAATCAAAATAATCAAAAAATAATCAAAGAGTTCTCAGGCCTTGATTTAAATTTTTAATAAATTCAATTTCTTAAAACTGATTAATATCGCAATATAAATAACTTCTCAATTGTTTTAATAAGCAGGTAAATTAGAAAAAAAATTCGGTAACATCATCAATTTCATTGAAGTAAAATTGAAAAGTTATAAAAAAGTACTGCGATTTTATTATGTTCCATCCATAAATTTAATGTGAGATATTTAAATTTCAGTCAAACTAACGAAATTCAATAAAAATTTCTCATATCTAAAAATCAAACTCCACATACAACATGTGCTCTAAATTGATCAAACTGAAATAAAATTTATGATTTTAATGACATGTTTGTACTCTTTTACAAAACTACCCAAACACGAGCTAAAATTTTATTTTATTTTTTATTCAAAATGGATCATTAAATAAATATTCAAAATGGTCGTTATTGATTTTTCGAAAATTTTTTTGTTTGTGAATCAATATTTTTTTTATTTTGTTTGTATTTGAATGAGATTGGAATTTATTTTTGATTTTTAAAGGGTTAAACAATTGCAAATTTTTTAGTAAAACTTTTCGAGGCGTTTTTTTTCAAAAATATAACGTGTTAGGTTTACGAAGATTGGCTGACTGGCTGTATATAATAATCATAATTCAATAACGGAAAGTCGTAGAAATGAGTTTTATAGCTTGTTAGAATTTCAACTCTGATTTCTAAATTTAAAAAAATTTGAGCTCAAAGTTACTCTTAATCACCTATTAAAAATAATACTGCAATTTCTATCGCGTAATAAAAAGTCTAGAAAGGCAGGAGAAAGACTTGAGCCAATTAATTTTTAATAAACTTGACTAAAGCTTCTAAACTTCAAGTAACCTCAATTGCCATCTGATTTACCACCAAAGCTTAATTATAAATATTCGATGATTTTTTTTTCTCAAAATCAATTACTTTTTATTGTCTATTTTATTGTATATTTCTATGTCAATTTATGACTAGTTTGTGCTATTTTGATAAATTGACAATTTTTGTTCAGAGAGTTTAATTAAAATTAGTTATAAATGCATTTGGCATTTTTCCATGAAATTCTCATGCATTTTATCACTAAAATTTTTTCTCTATATAAATTGAAATTCCTTCATAATTTGTGCAATTAAAAAAATTCAATTTGGAATGCGATTGTAAAAGTCAATTAATCGAAATTGTCCTTATATGAAGTTTTCTTGCTTATGGCATGCATTGAGAGAAATTTTTTAATTAATTAATTGACTTTATTAGTACAGTTGAGAGAACCTGAACATTTCTTTTCCATTAAAACAGCACAAAAAAGCTATAATGGACGCTCATATATTTTAATTTTTCTTCTTTTCTTTTGCTACGCGCACCAAAAAAACTTTTGCTTCATTTCATTTTTATCGGTCTCTTTCACAGGAGCCAGCAAGCAAGCAAAGAACCCACGAATCGCGTACCAACAATAAATCTTTTAAACGGCCGACACATACACAAAAGGAATGAGAGAGTGAACGCAAGAAAAAGGAGCGTTTTTATATTTGAAGTAAGTTTTCTTCTTTTGGTAGGGTATGAAATAGCTAACAGAAATTTATATCAAAGACGCCAACATTAAAAATATAAGAAATTCTTATATATCGCTATAATAAAAAAGAATTATTTTAAATTGCTAATGTAAATTCTCAACACACACAGAACGCTGTAGAAGAAGACAAAAAAGTATAAGAAAAGACTGCTGCTGTTGCCATAGTACAAAAGAGAGAAAGAGAGGAGATTTCTTAATGGATTTTTTTATCGGTTTGTACGTACCCTGCTTGGAAATTGCAAAAAAAAAAACATAAGAGGAGAAAAAGAAAAAGGAATGAGAACCTCAATAAAAATTTAACGAAGAAATTTTTCTTTTTTATTTTGTCTTGATGGGGAAATTTGAAAGTTTTGACTAAATATTTTAATATTTTTTTTGAAATTTTCAGTTTGACAACTGTGAATTAAATAATTTAAAAAATAGCGGTCTTAAAGAATTCAAATTTTCTTACCATAAGTCAACTTCATGATATTTTCAAATAAATCGTAACTTTTAAAAATTAATTTTAATTAAATTTAAGTCAGAATAAAATTTTATGCAAAGTTGTTGTTAATACTGTTAAAATTTTTTCAATATGTACAAGTTTTCAAAATCCAAATTTTCAAATTAAATTTATTTGTTAACAGCTGTTGTGTAGTGAAAATTTAGTATTTAAATATATATTTTGATTCATAGTTATATTTTTATGAAAAAGATCACAATTAAGATTAGATTGAAATTTTTCGTCAATAAAAATGTTTTTTTATTTATTTTTTAAAGTGATTGAAAATTTTAAAATTAAACAGATTTTTCCTAATTCAAACTTTTTAAAACATGGAAAAAATGGAAATAAAAATTTCAAAAAGAAAGCAGTTCGGATGATGAAATTTTTATAAATGTAATCATGATTCGAAATCAAAATTTTATTGAAATCTCTTTAGCAACTCTTTAGTTTCAATTTAATATTTTTAAATTTAGTGGACAAATTTTCAATATTTTTTTAAAAATTGCTCACCTAATTTACAAAATAAACCAAAAAATTTTTCTTCCCTCTAAAGTTTTTTACTCCTTCTCAACCATTTGCTACAATTTGAAAGAGTGTATGAAGATATTTTAAGTCTTATCGGAAAGTGTCTCGAAATTGGTTTTTAAAACTTTTAGAACCTCATTCCACGCTCACAATAAAAGCATGCAGTAGAATGAGAATATAAATTCATTAAGTAGTTTATTTATTACAATTTTTTATTCTGTGTTGTTAGCCATTAACATCTTTTATGTTTGTTGATTAAAATTTCATTTTTGCTCCAAGTTACTTATACGTTGCTAGCATGGCATAAAGTTTTCATTTTAACCCTTTTTGTACTCACTTGTATGTATGAACAGAAGAGGGAAATTATAAATATTTATTTTCCTTTTTTTACTCGTCTATGAATGAAAACAAAGAGAAGATTTAAAAAATTTTTATATGAGAAAATGAAGTTAGAATTGTTAAAATGGAAATGGAAATAAATATATGATTATTGTCATTGGTTTTACTCAGAGATAAATGAAAATTTTGCTAGTGATGGAAATGAATAAAAATTTAAATTTGAAAAATTGAATTTTGACTTTTTCAAAATTTGTACAAGAGCCAATAAAAGCAAAATCAAATCCAAATTTAAAAAGTTAAAAATACTTTATTCAAATCTAAAATATTTCCCATTTTCATTTACCGAAAAATTTCTTTCTCAATTTACGAAATTACTTTCTCTCACTCTTTCAAGCACTAGCATCAACCATAGTAGCAAAAAAGTGAATATTTACGATAATGTTTTGCTTTTATTATTTTAATGTTTGAATTTTAAATAAACCGAATTTTATTACATTTTGATTGTATACATTTATTTGGTTGGATGACTGTTGTTGTGAAATGACTCCATTGCAAACTAAACGAGAGAGTTAGAGTCAGTATGAATTTTCATTATAAAGATTCACATCCTACAACAACATTTATCTTTTTCCCTTTCATATCACATATATTTTTGCGCATTAACCGTAGTTTGGGATTAGAGGCTCGTGTGTGTATTTTTACAAACATGATACAGCGAACAAGAGAGAGAGAGAGAGCGAGAGCAAAAAAAGATGAATATTTATGAAAGTACCAAAAATCCCTTGAATTAATGTATTTGTTCAATCCCCAAAAACCTCGTAAAGTTTTATGACTTTTCGAATAAATTTTCCATGCTTTTGTGCTATAATAATATTTATACTACATAACAACAACGAAATGCCAAAGCAAGCAAACTGTCAAAAAAGAGTGAGAGAAATCTACGATTATTGCACTAATGGGTGTGTATGTATGTGGCAAAAGGGTAGTGGACGACGAGAAACTTGCACACGTTCACTTTCGCTTCATCAATTATTTGCCAATTGACTATTAAAATCAAATTTATCGTTCGATGCGCCATTTAAACTTTGCTAAATAACGAGCAATTTTCTCTTTCTCCTTCATTCTGCGACAACAAGCAAGCTCAAATAAATTTAAATATTTGTTCTGTCAAGCATGGAGCGTTTGCGAAAATAATTCTATTATGACCGCTTGTTGTGTAAAAAAATTTCCTTTGCAAGAGAATGAAAATTTTTTTTAGTTTTTAGATAAGTGAAGAAAAAAACTGATGCTTTTTATATCTTTCAAGGTTTGAATTTCAAATTTTCATCTTGTATTATTCATTTCCTTTTTTATTTACAAATTTCTATTTCTATTTAAATTATAAAATTTAATAAAATAAATTAATGTTTTCCATTCTTAAAATTATTTTTCTCATTCCATTTCTTTACCTTTTTTCAAATACGATTTTCATGTCGCATTAATGCACGCCATTCACGTACATTTGCTCAAATACACGACCATATATATGTTAAATAAATGGCAGTGTTTATTTATTTATAATAGGCACACATTGACTGTAAATAGGCAATTTTGGGACATGGCATTTTATTATTAGGTATAAGATTATTTGATATGATATTGGCACTATTGAATATATAACTTGAATTTCCAATAAACATGCAATGTGATCATAAGTGTGCAACATTCATTCTCTTGTATTTTGATTTATGACACTTTTTTGTTGGGAGCTGTTGTAAATATTTTTCATGTTTCCTGTCAACTTCTTGCTACTTCTGCTATAAGCCTTTTGCAATTTTTTTCTATATTTTTTGTAAACAGATGTTGTTGAAGTGAACTAGCTTGTAAAATATGTTATTTGACAGCTTCACTATACTTTATTCTATGCTATGTTGGGCCAGAAGTGAAGTTGAAAATGAGTGTGAAAAAAATGTTTTGTTAAGAATGTGAAAGAGTAAAAATATTTTTTGTCCTTTTTAAAAAGTGAAAGAAGCATGAGATTTTACGACAGTGTTGAGGTGTGATGGATAAATTTTTTTCTTATCATATTAAACAGAAAGCTGCTATTTATCCATACATTTTTTATCTTCTGAATTAGTTTTTAATCAATTTTTGTAAAAATCAGTTGATTTTAATTATGTTATCTATGTAATGGAAGATTTTTATTGAAATTTTATATCATTCTTGATTATGATTCAAAAAGTTATAAATCAAATACTAAAGTTAAGTTGATAATTAAAAAATTAAGAAATTTAAATCAAGTCAAGTTCCTGGGGGGACGGACAGAATTTTTAGACGTTAATTTTCAAATAAAATTTTTACGAAGATTTGCGTGCTGAAGGCGCACACTGCAAGAATAATATTCAAATGAAAAACGACCGTTATTTTCAATTTCTTTATTAAAATTCTTAGAAGAATAAAAAAAAAAATGTACATTATTTTTGATTGCATTTTGATGCATAAGCATTGCGTCTATGTGGAAAACGCTGATGTAGTTCAAGCTTAGTACGAAATTTAAGAAAAATTGAAATTATGGTGTTCACTGTAAAGAAGCAGTGTTCAACAGTTAAATCAACTTGCGTTAAAATAACATCTTTAAATGTTTCCCTAAACTTTAAAGTATCAATTGACTTTGTCTCTGATGAGAGTTTTCGAAATGCAAATTCCGTACTTAGAATAAAATTGCTCATCTTCAAGTTGACAAACTCCATGTTTCTGAATTATTTCTTCCATATTCAAAAAATTTTGACTTACATCTATCACATGTAATTTTTGCAGAAACAACTTCCATAATTTTGATTGACGCTGAGAGAAAACTGTTGTGCTCAACACTGTTTTGAAAACGGTTCGCCATGAAAATTCAATAGGAAAAAAGTCTTCAAAATTTTCAAGTGTTTCAGATAAAGGAAGTGTTTCAATCAAGTTAGAGATTCTATCATCACAAAGTTCTTTGTTTCGTAATTTCATAAAATGATTTTGTGCACCGACACCTCCAGAACAGAATGAATAAAACTCTTTCCCATTTTGTTTTTTTTTTTTTAAATAAACAATTGTAAGCAATGAACATATAATAAGACAGAAAATTAGAAGTCTTACAGTTTAACGGTTTTATTTGAAAATCAAAGATGTGCACCAAATTTAAGTGGTGCGCGTTTTTGGTACTTAATTTGAATTAAGTACCAATAACGGTCTGTCCGTCCCCCAGGGTCAAGTTAAATTTTAAAAATTTTTTAATGTAACAAAAATGAATTCCAAAATTCCAAAATAGTAGTGCGTGGATAAACTAAAAAATATTGATCAATTTGGACTCCTTGGTAGAGATTAGAGCACATTTTTGCCGTTACAGATCAGTATGTTTGGTAACGAAGTTGAAATATTTTACATGCACCATTCTATGGCTTGCGTTGGTTTATGAAAGTAGAAATCTTAAAAAGGTTGATGCCATCTTATTCTACGCGTCAAGGACCTTTCCAACGATTATAAATATGCCTATATTTGAAAATTTTCAAATTTTGGTCCATGTGATGTCCATGTGCTGCACATGCACCCTTAAGTCGAAATCCTCAAAAATCACTTCTGACATGTTTTCTCGACGTTTTATGATGTTTTAAAACTTTTTAAATGACAAAAATTTTTTGGTCCATGTGATGGACATCTACCACATGCATACCCAACAACAATCAATTGGGTCAACACCAATCCAAAATACTCTTTGAATGGCTTACCAACGCATCAAGACCTTTCCAACAAGCTATAAAACATCTCTTTACGACTTACCGTTTCCGAGTTATGACTGACCCACCAGCCAACCAGCCATTGTGAACCTAATAGCGTATTTTTTTGCAAAAATGCGCTAAAAACAGATGATTGATATTAAATTTTGTAAAAAAAGAAAAATTTGATAAAAAGTTACACAAAATGTTGAAACTCCTATATTTAAGTAATCTTTCAAGATTTGATCTTCTAATTTTTATCTTACATTTATAAATACTATTTCATATCTTGAAATATACTCGAAAAATGTTGAATATAAATTATGAATTTTAAATAAAATAATTTTTACCTACAAAAACTTTCAAATTCTAAATATCCCCAAAAATACCATAGCAAAACAAAATGTGTGTGTATTCTCTTTATGTTCTGAATATTTCTCTATCCATAATATTTTACACTTTAATTCTATTTTGACCCATCATTCATTGTCACAACTTGAAAGCATATCCTCATAAAAATATTCATAATTTGTCCTTTTTACAATCTTTTATTCTACTAAAAACAAGTTGTCCATAAAAATAAGGACAGCATTAAAAAAACTTGTCGCAATTTTGTCTAACCTGTCATAAAAATATTATGAAGTTTTTTTGTGTTAAAAATAAATTGACCAAAGAAAATTATTATCTTTAAACCTTGAAAATTATTGGATTTTTTGTATTTTTACTTGTTACATCATTTTGCATAATGAGCTTTAAAAAATATTTTTTCTCATTACAGGTGACCTTCAAAAAAATTTATTGACTGATTACCAAAAAATGAAGGTAAAAAAATTTGTATGACTTCACCTTGTTGCATAATTTTTTATGACTTTTGCAAAAAATAAAAGAGAGAGAGAGACGAACATTATAAAGGTTTTTACCTTTTCACATCATGCATGTATAAGGTTTTAATAAAAACAGCGGGATTTAAAATTTTAACTCGTTTACGTTAATTTCTTTTCTATAGATTTCTCTTTTTCATATTCTCAATGTGCTGCGGCTGCTGTTGATGTTGTGTTTTGTGCTGTATTGGAAAAATTTTATATAGGGTAAAGGAACCTATTTATCGGCGTATCCTAATTATCGGCGTATATTGAAAATCACAAATTCGTCACTTTAAACTCATTCTATTGATAAACTAATGATTTGTTATGATAATATATGACATTTAAACACTATTAAGCACTTCATTTAATTAGCAGAGTCTTTATTTTACGCAAAATATCAATTTTTTAATTTTCCAAAATAAATAGAAAATTTTAGTAATATTTTCATTCTACGATTTTTCACTGAATATATTCACTTTTCACATTGCTTTTGACTTTTTTGAACTACACTTTTCTTGAACTATACATTACAATGATCATTATTTAATTTAAATGATTATAAAAGAGCTAAATTAAGTGAAACTTGTGGAACCTAATTATCGGCCTAAAATTGCGATTTTAGCTGCGGTTTACAAAAAAAAATACAGAGGTCGTCGACAAAAATCAAAACAAAATAATTCGAAATTTAGTTTTCTCATTTAAAACCAATTTTCTTAGTATTTAGTTCATTATAATGTCTTTAGGAAGTGATAATAAGTGTAAAAGAATAGCTCTAAATAGTGTTTAAAAGTTTTCGTGCAAAAAGTAAAGTGTAAACACATACGCTGATAATTAGCTTCCGTATTAAAAGTGAAATTGTGATTTAACTATTTATCGCTCTCTTTTAAATGATGATTGGAATAAAAGTGATTCGTATTCTACATTCAATATTTAAAACAGAATCGAAATCGGATTTTTTATTTATTAATAATTAATTTAACTTAATTTTTTATTAAGTGAGATAGAGTGTTTTGAAAAATATTTTTCTAAAATACGCCGATAAATAGGTTCCTTTACCCTATGTATTATATATATCTGAACATTGTATTCAGAGAAGATTTTTGCAAGTCCTAATTGGTTCTTTAGTTGAAAAATTAAATTTTTGTTAATTTTAGAAAATTTAAAATTATCAAAATTTTTAAGTTTTAAATTAAATGACATGGAAAGTGTCCGTGTGGTAGTAGCAGGGGGATTACTTTAGCGCATTTTTGTGCCTACCGTCTTCCCTCGAATATAAGGACCGGTCCTTCTATTCAAATTTCGTGAATTCAAAAAGTTTAACGTACTTTTTTCCATACTAAATCAAAACAAAAACTGAGCAACGGTCCTTTTATTTGAATAGAAGGACCGGTCCTTATATTCGAGGGAAGACGGTAGATCAGCGTATGTTAACTAATTACAGAATTATTAAATTTTTTTGTGAAACAGATTCACACTTTAGAATAATTTGATCGAAATAAATTTAAAATATAGTAAAAATCATATTTATAAAATTTTGATTAATGAAAGCACGGCGAGCGTCCCTATTGATATTTAATTTGAGAATCTTCTTATAATAAATTTTTTTATTTGTAAATAACGGTTGAGTAATATTCAAATTATTTGAAGTTTCATTATTTGTCGTTGGTAGCGCTGCAATCGTTTTCGCAGTCAACTTCGTTTTGTTTTCATTTTTAAATTTGGAAATTTCAATTCGTAATTTCCTAATTAATGCAATAAGAGACAACATTCTAATAAAGAATGCCGCCAATAACTCGATAGCACAAATCAAACATAACAAACCGGAAGTCTTTAGCTATTGTAGTTTTTGAGATCTCATCCCTCAGCCAGCCGTGAGCCAGCGAGCAAAAGTGAAGATATAAGCTGCATTGTTGTTCCAAAAATGCGCTAAAAATTTTAACCGAATATTTGAATTTTTATACTAAATTTATCAAAAAGTTTCAAAATATTTCTACAGTCAAATAATTAATTGAATTCCTATCAATCTTTACATACAGATCTTCCAATTTTGATAAAAAAAAAGTTTTCAATTTTAGTTTTACAATATGAATAAGGCAATTAAAAATATAAAATAATTTATTATATGTAGCTGCAGCAACAACTACTGATTATTCAATTTCCTACAAGTCATTTTAAATAAAAATTCCAATTAAACATTTTTTAAATCGAAAAATTAATGACTTTATTATCAACAATCGCTTTGAATGAATATTCAAATACAATAAATTATTACAATTGTGCAGTGGTTTCTTTAGTCGCTCGATTATTCATAAAGTGAAGTTGTTACTTTGTAATTAAATTTAAGAGTTGAGTTGCTGCTTTAAAAATTGAATTTTATAAGTTTTTTGGATGAATTTGAATAATATTTTTTTAATAAAATGAATAAGAAGTTGCAAAAGATTTTCAAGAATTGAAAAAAAGATTTTATAAAGAATGTAAAGATTTTAAATTCGAATTTTGTAATTATACAAAAATCGTTGATCTGCACCTATGTTCTTTTATGACGAATTTTTTTTTTGCTGTTTAAAAAAATAAAAAATTCAGAAATGTCACAAATTTTTTACTCTGTTTTTTAAATTTTTAATTACTAGTGTAAAATATATTTTAAAATCTAAAATTACAAAATTTTTACTTTATACATTTTTCAAATAATTCAAATTCAAATTCAGAACCTTTTTAAAATTTTAAGAATAATTTAAATAAAACCAAAAACTTCCAAAGACAAAGAAGAGCTTCAATAAAGCCGTCGTCTTTATTTCATTGCTTTTTGTTCACATTTTCATGATAAACTTATACTTCTTTAATTTGAATTTAAAAATAAAACAAAAAGAAAAGATAAACATTTCCAATATTATTCCAAGTGCAAGTAAATTATGTTAATGAAGTTCTTTATTCGATTTATGAAGAAAAGAGAAAAAAAAATATTTTCTCTATGCAACGATAACGATATTTAGTTTATTTTATGCATTCTCTCACAACTACTGACGCATTTTTGTTGTTATTTTTTTTCGGTAGTCAGCAAGGGAAATGAACATTGAAATAATCTTTACGAGCTGTGGTGACAGTTTTACGTCCTTTTACGATCAATAAATTCAATTTCGATGGTTTGTTTGCCTGTAATGTGATATTTGAGTAGTGCCTAAGGTAGTTGTAGATATTTCATCATCTTGAAAATCTAATTATTTTCAAAAAATACTCATTAAATGACAAGACTTTTCTCCGACGGCAATAGAAAAATTTTAATGGCATTCAGATGGTCATGGCACACGTTCATCTTCATGTGTGTAAAAAACATGGCGTCATAAGAAATATGGCTTTCTTTTGTTACTGTGAATTATATTCTAAGATAAAAAAAGTTCTTAAGTCTCTGACTATCTTGCAAGAGGAGAAAAAAGAGAAAAAAGAAATTATAGTTGCTTTCAAGCTATTAATATAATTTCGTGACACAAAAAATTTATTTATACTCAAATGCAAATAAATAAATAATTTAGACACACACTCTCTGCCAACACAGCAAAAAAAAATTCAATGTGGATCATCACATATATTCATATCTGCTTACTCTCTTGGCTTGCTTGCTTGCTCGTATGTCGAAAAATGAATATATTTTATACTGAAATAAACAAGAAAACCAGGAGACAAGCGACACAATGCAGAATAAAAGAGAAGAGTATCTTTATATTGTGTTATTATTTAAACTCTAAAGAGATATGAAAATTTAAATTGTATTAAGTCCAACAAAGCTAAATAAATTTTTGTAAAAATTTTAAAAATTTTTATTATGTTAAATTCAATAAACTTTTAAATCTAACAAATTTTAAAAATTCAAATTTTATTTCAAATTTTTATTATAATTAAATTATTATTAGTAGTATTTTTAGTGAAATTATCCATATAGAAGTTCATTTTTTTCGTTTTTAAAAAATTAAATTTTACGAGTTTTCAAAATTCGAAATACTTTGAATGTGAACTTGGTCTAAATTTTCCCACTTTTAATGATCAAATTTAAATTACTTTCACGCCAACGGCATGAAAATATTAGTTCTTAAATAATTTTAAGGAATAAAAATACAATTACAATCAAAATTCATTACGAACCTTTAACATTTTAACTTATAGTTCTTATTGACTTAATTCATTTTTTTAAATTTTTCTTCTTGAACTTATCTCAGCATTTATTCATATAAAATGAGAAATTTCTTATGGACTCTCTCGAGTAAGCAAGAAAAATAACATTTTAAGTGTGAGATATTGGTTAGATTATATTTCTTTTGCTTATTTATGCCTCACGATGACCGACCGTGTGTGTTGTTGGGTGTGTTGTCTTAAATTATGATCACGAACGAAAATTGACAAACGCGATGGAAAACAAGTTTTTTGGCTTTAACTTTTGTTATTCCACACACACGACATTCTTTTGAAAATCAAGTTTAATGGCTGTTTTTTTTGTTTTGTTCTATCATATAAAAAAAATTCTTAGTCAAAAAAAGTGTCCTGGAAAGTTCAGTTTCATTTAAATCATGAAATATTTATGATATGCCATCGTTAAATTCAATGAACACGCAATTTATACATCTTTTAATGGAAATTCACGACTCCCTAGCCATGCAATTTGTTTGTTATTCTTTGTAGTTAGTCAGTCAGTTAGTTTATAGCACATACACGCAAATAAAGGAGGAGAAACTGAAAATTTATATTTTTAATGTAACGCCATATAAGAAAGAAAAAGAAATTATTTATGAAAAAAGATTAAAATACATGAGAATTTATGACTAGGAGAATTTTGTTAACCCTTTATATGCATATACTAACATATGAAAGGGCCTAAATTATGCAAAAAATAAAGATATTGTACAATGGCACACAAATGTGAAAATCTCCATCAAACACGTTAACACACACTTAATTCTCGTTTATTTTTGCACCTATTTTACACGTCTTCATGATATGATGTCCACAAGGGCTTTATGTGCAATATTTTGTCATGAAATTTATTTCTTACTGTCGACATCGTTTGCTGCTACTGAAAAAATTCTATTTTTTTCTTTCTATAAATAAGGGAAAAAGTACAGAAAGAAATGACAATAAAAATGTGCCTGTTTATGTGTCGTAATTTAAGTTACATTTTTCTTATATTTAAAAAAGAGTGAGTGGTAAAAAAAAGAGAGGGGAGGAAAAATAAAGAAATAATTTTTTGGAAGTAAGAAACCAAATGAGTTTTGGAGAAAAAAATTTAAATAAAACATTTAAGAAATCAAAAAAACCAGTGACCAAGTACCCTTGTTGCAGATCGGTGTACTTAAGCGCATTTTTGGTGCCTAGATCAGAGTTTATAACAATTACAGAAATATTAGATGCGTTTGTAAAACAGATTCATGCGTAAAGATATACTGGTTAAAGTAAATTTCAAATGTATAGGAAATTCCATTTGTAATATTTGTGAGAATTCGAATTAAATAATTGAATTTAAAATGTAGAAAATAGCAGTCAATTAGGAATTTAGCAGCTATTTTCTGTTTTGTTTACATTTTCATATAGGAATAAAATTTATGAAAACTCGAGTAATGTAATTGCTGCTAATAATCCTAATCTATTAAAATTCTCGAAATCGTCTTTATAATAAATTTTGTTGATTTGAAAATAACGATCAAATTCAAAATACGCGAAGTTGTCTACGCGCACCTCAAAATTTTTTGATCGCAGTCAACTTCGCGAAAAAAATTTTGTTTACAATTTTAATATGAAAATTAATTCATAATTTCCTAAGTTATATGACTAATGACAGAAATATAAATAAGCGTCGCGCCACTAACCTTTTAGCACAAATCAAACACAACAAACCGTAAGTCGCTAGCTATCATAGTTTTCGAAATCTCAGCCGAACAGCCGAACAGCCAGCCAGCCAGCCGAACAAAGTGAATGAATAAGCTGCATTGTTGTTCCAAAAATGCGCTCAAAATTCACAAAATAGTGTCCAACTTAATACCTGAAATAATTTTTATAAGTGAATTCAAGATTTGAAATTAATAACTCTGATTTTATTTTCAAATTTCTAATCAATTCTTACAAATAATTTGAAGTTTTTTTTATTTAAGCCATTCATCAAAATTTTTTTTCAAAACATTAATTATTTGTGAGTAAAAATATGAGTGTGATTTATTCATTTCTTTTAATTCTTCTTTTAAAAATTTAAACTTATTAAAAATTTTTCTTTTTCTTTTCATATAAATAACAAAAATAAATTAAAAAAAGAAGCAGAAGGTTGAAGCATGAGTGAAGAAATGAAAATTTATGAAATTTATAACAAAAAGAAGATCATTAGACTAATTACATTAAAACATCACATAAACGAGGGCTTGTGCACATGATTCAGAATAATTTTTTTACTCTTTTAATAATCCTTGTAAGTAAAATTTTAAATTTATTATTTCAAATGACGGAATTACATGAACGAAAAAGAGAATAAATTTTTGGTTTTGACATTTTAAATTTTAAAATTTGCCCAGTAGCACAATTTAACATAATTTTAAAATTGTAATAATGAAGTCAGGTGTTTAAATGCATAAGTTTTATGTGATGTTTTTTTAATTAATTTTAAAGTAGTTAAAATAAAAAATTTAACGTATTTAAATGAACTTTATTTTATTTGTTTGATCTTGAACTTGAACTTACAATCTGATCTTGAAAACTTTTTTAATTGATCTTAATCTTAAATTTTATTAAAATTGCTCTTAAAAATCTAAAACTTTTGATTCTCAACCTTATAAAAAATTTACCTAAGATCTTTCAAAAAGTTTTCAAAATCAATAAATTATTTTTCTTTTTCTAATTAACATTCAACAAAGTCTTTCTCATCTCACTGACTATAAATTATAGCACTTTTGCTTAATGAACGCAAAAAAGTTTTTCTCACTTTTTAATCGTCTGTCACATGCTTGCTTACATGCTCTTGTTAAAAATTATGATATTTATTCATAAGTTACGATGTGTAATCAGTAATTAACTTTCTTCTTTTTTTGCAGACGATACTTTGTAACAATTTAGTAAGTGAATTTTAAGTGATTGTTAGAGAGAATTTATAGCTATAACTTTGACTATATTGAATGTAAGTCAGTATGCACAGTTTTTGCATATGTAGAGTAGTTTTGTAGAATTTTTGCCTTTTTGTCGAATTCCTTCATTAATATTCAATTTTACTGCTTATCAGACCTTCCAAAATCTTCCCTATTTTTGATATTTCGTGCAAGTCTCAGCTATTATTCAATTTAACCTAAATTCTCTCTATATATAAAAGTGATATATTGTCGCCCTAAATGAATTTGACTCAAAATAGGTCATGTAAAAGTAATTAAATGAGAAAAATTTTCAAGATTTTCTGTGATTTACTTTAAAGCTTAGAAGTTTGAATTTGTGCGACTTACGAGATTGTTTTGATTTCATGAATTTAAGAATTTTATAAAAAAACATAAATTTCAAGCTTAAGGTGGATTTTTTTGAAAATGTTTTAAATTCAGAATGGAAAAAATCCATCTGTCATTGATACAATAATTATTAATTTATAACGCAATTAAAACCTAATTTTCCTAATTATTTAAAAAAATGTTCTCATTCAATTCTTGAAAAATTTTAATAATTTTGTTAATTTAAGAAATCAAAACTATTTTGTTGATTTTGAAACAATTTCAAGATTCAAATTTATTAATCCACTATTTTTTTTAAATTGTTTCCTTTCTAACACTTCTTGCGTTCAATTAAAAATTGATTAAATAATTTTTCTTAATCCCTTTGTAAATTTATTAATTAAATTAATTAATTTGTTTGGTTATAATTAAAAGTTAAAAATTGCTGTAAAGTCAATTAACCTTCCAAATAAACTAAAAAATTTTTCATAATTTCTCAAACTGAATCCATATTTTTGTAATACACTTTTACCAATGTTTTTATTTCAGTTTACCTAAAAGCCGGAAGTCAATCGGCTTGTAATGCTAATCATTTTATTTACATATAAATGAACAATAACAAAAACTGATGGTTACATAAAAATTTTTTATAAAACATTAAAAAAAAGTGAATTTATTCTTTCACGTGTTTTCCCATATTTTTTTATTACTTTTAATTTTTAATCACACGTGCTTAAGTGTATTTCTGCAGAAATTTTTTTAAAATCAAATTTTTTCATCTTCATCAAAATTATGTTCAATTTCATGTGGCACAAATTGTGGTGAATTTGAAATTATATCAGATTTCTTTAAAACTTCTTCCATTTTTACTTTCTCGGGAATTTTTTCTGTGAAATTTTTAAGTATTCCAAATGGATGAACATGATAGACTAAATATTCTAATAAATGTTGTTCTTCAGGTTCAACGTAGTGTTTACTAATAAAAAGATCTGAACAACAATCTAAACTTCCTTGTGCTACTTCTGTATAAGTATAATTCCAATACCAATAGTTTACATCTTTAGTTTTATTTGCATGAATTTGAATTCCAACTGGAAACATTTGTTTTTGATTTTTTGAATCTAAAGCATCAACAAATGCAGCATGGGTTTTAAAACACATTCCAAGATTTACATCTTCATACGTTGCATCTTCTACCATGCAATTTATTCCATTCGGCATGAGTTTTGTAACAAATTTTGTTAACGCTTTCTTTGAAAAAACATGTCCACCTCCTGCCATATACCCTTCATTTAATCTATCATCAGGAAATGCATAACGATTGCCAATAAAAATTGATTTTCTTGAGTCATATTGAAACAATTTGTGACGAAGATTTTCAATTAGGAAATAACTAAAAATGTTTCATAATTTTTGAATTCAAAAGAACCGTTAAATTTAAGATAAAATTGAAATTTTTTCAAACAATTAGATAAAATTTGATGAAAATTTCTATTTCAACATACTTATCATCATCAGCTCTAACAAACCAATCAGCATCATTAATGTGATGGTCATAGAGATATTTCATTGCATATTTTGTCTTATTCCAAAGATGATCACGTCCATTTAAATTTGATAATGCAACAATATCTGGATCATTTATATCAAATTCTGTACTAAAAATTATCAATTTATCACATCGTTTTGCCCAAGTAGATTTCATATGTGGAATTTTTATTTTATGATTTTCTGGATGTGTCAAAATATAACAAAATATTCGAACACTTTCAATTAATTGATCAGCTAAAGTTGTTTCAAATGTAACTTCATTATTTGAAATTTTTATTTGTTTACTTTTTAAAAATCTTTTATGAACTGGCAAAAAGGTAAAATACAAATAAATTCCAAAATTTAAACCAACAAAAAAGAGAAAAAATTCATTTAATTTGCTGACATTCATTTTTTCAAAATTCGGATGACGCTGTTATTATATGTAACAATAAAAATACGAGTTGATTGCTCTATGGTAAGGAGAAAACTATTTTCAAAATTTTATTAGTAAAAATGAATAATAAGAATAGTGAGGAACTAACATTTACTATCACTCAAATTGCTATAATAAAAACTTTTTTAGAAAAAAATTACAAATCTTTTGAAGGTCAGAGAATTTTTTTGGTTATTTCGTACAATTTTATTTTTGTCAAAAAAACTTTCGTTGTTAATTTGGTTATTATAGGTGTAGGTCATGAATTTGTGTGATATTAAGTGTTTTAAAAATATTACTCATTTTCTGTTCACATTGTTTAAGTTCTTTTTTTATAAATAGTCAGAGTTGTTACAGGCGAGTTCGCCTGTTTTTCGCCTGTTTTGTTAATATAAATTTACCGTATATTTGAAATGACAAAAACTTTTTTTACCTTATTCTACATATCTTCACCTTTAAAACAAGCGTAGTTTGAAATTTTTTGGTTGAGTTTTAGCTGATTTTTGTTTTTTTAAATGTTCGCCTGTCAGAAAAACAGGCGAAAATTAAAAAATCCGTACAGGCGAACACTTTAAAAATCATAATTCCGCTAAAACTCAACCAAAAAATTCCAAATGGCACTTGTTTTAAAGGTGAAAATATGTAGAATGAGGTACAAAAAAGTTTTTGTCATTTCAAATATATGGTAAATTTATATTAATAAAACAGGCGAAAAACAGGCGAGCTCGCCTGTAACAACTCTGTAAATAGTATTCAATTATTTATCAAATGATATTCATGAAATATGTATGTATAATTTTCAAATTTTTGCATTAATGCGGAACAATTGCATGTTTGCAGAATTTGATTTGATTTAAATTTTTATTTGATTAAAATATTTGTCTTATAAACTTTTTATCACAGTATAAATTTTTATAAAATTTTATTTCATTTTATGATGATGTTTTAGAACAATAAAATAAATTGATGAAAAATCATCTCATTAAATTTTGAATTTATTCAATCAAATACTGCAAAAAAACATTTTAGCCGATAATAAAACGAGAATTCATTGTCATTAAAAAATGCTAATTTTTTCTCTTTCTTTCGTAACATTGAATTTCAATTTTTCATATACTGGAAAAAAAAATTTAATTAATTTTAATTCCGACCGATTTTTTATTAAATTGTGAGAGGAGAAAAAAAAATAATTGATTTTTTTTCAGTCAGTTGTGAGTATAAAAATATTAAAATCATTCTCATCTACCTGACACTAAATTCTTACATATGTCTAAAAGGGTTTTCTTGTTGTTTTATTTTTTATGAACCGAACGACCTTGAATGAGAGTTGAGTAATTCTAGAAAACATGCATATGTCAAAGAAGGAGATAGAAAAGAACTTTACGCAATTTTATTGCCCAATTTTATGTGCTTTGTCGTAAATTATTTTGTAAAAGTCCCAAAATAGCAGTAAAATTTATATTTTTGTAAAAAGAAATTTTTGTCTGTCAGTTTGAAGTTAGAAGTAAAAAGATAAAGAGTTGTTGGTTGTTGTTGCGAGTAAAAAAATAATTAATGTGTGTTCATAGTGTGGTTAGTTAATTATAGCTCTTTTAATCAAACTAACAATTATGTACGAGAGTGAAAAAAAAGTTTATGTGCAAAAAGTGTAAATTTAATCACTTAATTAAAAAAATGCTCTTACTGACTGACTGACTTTTTAATGTCCATGTTAAATGTGTGAGAAACTTCCATTTTTAATAATGTATAATGGCTGATTTATATCATGGTTGAACAAAAAAAAATTTCTTTTCTTTTTTCTAAGAATTTCTTTAACTCTATTGAAAAATTTCTAAGAAACAAAAAATTTCTTCACATATAAGGAATTTTTACAGTTATTGTTGTGTGTTAGTATGAAATGAAAAAAAGGTTGGAAAGGTGACTTGAAATGACTTTGTTTAAAAGAATTTCTTTCTTCTCTATTTTGAGACAATTGACTATTGATTTTATTGAAATTGTTTACTGTAGCTTTTATTGGTTATTTATCTTAACTGATTGACTTTATAACACTTGACATTTTTGGTTTTTTTAATGATGTGAAAAATATTCACATATTCCAATTTAGCTTGTTTTTCAGTCAATGTAGGATAAAATAAAGCAATTGCTGTTTTTTACTTTTATGCTAATTTTTTTAATATCATTACACATTAATTACATGCAGCCTATTCAAAACAAATTTCAAAAAAAAAATTATTTTTTTATAACCATCTTTTTCTACACCGTTTAAATCGCACATTTGCAAATCATGAGAAAAATCAAATTAATTCTTATTCATTAATTTTTTACGTTTCATCAATTAGTTGCAGTTTTCGACATTAAAACAAAATAAAGGAAAATGTTTTAATTATTGAAATATTTGTTGCATAATTGAGTAATTCCCAGAAGCATCTTGAGATGATTTGTACCTGTTACTTGTGCTTTAGATTCATTGGGCATGATAAACAGTTTTTATTGCTAACACGTCTTGATGTGTTACATGCACTTTGAGAATAGGCAATGAATTCACTGAAAAGGTCATAAAATTTCGTCATAAATTTTTTTACGACTCCGCCACGAACTTTGACTTATTTTTTCCCTTCTTCAGATGAATGGTGAATCTGACAAGTGGAAAGTTGTAAAAAAAAAATAATTCGGCAATCAAATGTTGAGTGTGAGAGCGTGTAATAAGTTAAACTTCAACAAATCGCTCATTCAAACTAACTTTTATGAGCGGCAGTAAAAAATCACTTAATCACTGGAAACACAAAACAAATAAAAATGTTTGAGTGACATTCAGAGAATATTTCAATTGATTATCAATGAAATAATAAAAAATAAATTAACATATCAAACATGTGATGATGATGTGTGTGGTGATGAATTGGTTGTTTTATGACCTCTTAAATTGATTGCTTATTGTCTCTATAAAAAAATTTTTATGAAGTGCAAAAACTTCTTTATGCAAACGAAATTTAATTGTGATAGAGTAAAAAGTGTCGAGATTTAGTTGGTCATTCGTTATGCAGTAAAGTTACTGCTGCACATTCATTTTTATGTTTTTCACTCGTTATTATTCTTTTGACTTTTAATGGTCGTTCTTTCTTTCACTATAGTAAAATGATTTATTTCTGTCTTTTGTGTATCAAGAGAGAAAGAATGAAGTTTATTTAGTAGGGTAGAAAAACGGAAAATGAAGTATTATTGTTTGTGAATTTTAGGGAAAGAAATTAAGTAATTCGATTTTTGAAAACAAAACTTTTATATTTTTTGTTAAGAATTAAAGTTTAAAACTGAAACAAATTTAAAAAATTTCAAATTTTCGTAAAAAATTAAACTTTCCAGTTATTTTCTAATTTTAAAAATGGATTTTTAAACTTTTGTCAAAATTTACACAAAGTTCAAAAATATTATTTTAGACCATAGAAATTTTTTAACTAAAGAATTTAGAATTTGAATTTCTGGTATTAAATAAGAATTATCAAGTTATTTTGATAACCAGTAGGCAACCCAAGGTTTTATTTAGTATTAAAAAAATTTGTAAAAAGAAAAAATTTTGCTAATTCCTTATTAAAATTAAATTTTGATCAAAAAATAAATTTTAAACTTTTAAATCTTTTCATTTCAAAATACAACAATAAAAAAGTTTCATATGCAGAATTTCACTCTTAATAAAAGCAAATAAAAATTTTTGTGTCTTGAATTATTTTCCATCTTTTTTAAAATTGCATCATTAGACTGTCGCTGTTACAAAAAAATAAATAGAGTCGACGAGACAACAGCTTCTCTTGGTCATTTCCTTTGTAATAGTTTCTAAGTGTTTTATTTATCAAGATTTTATTCAAGGATGTTTTTAATTTGTAATTTCCTTATTTAAAAACTTTTTAATTTTTTTATAGAAAATTATTTTTTAAAGAATATTTCAAAATATTTTAATGTTTTTCTATCAAATTTACCAAAGAGCAAGAAAAAAAATTTCAGGGTTTTAGTGACTTTTTCAAGTTTATTAAACAATTTTATAAAAATTTCTCTCACAGTCCCTGTACAGCATCACAAATGTATAAGAGTGAGCGAGAAAGATGGAAAGAGTGAATGAGATGCAATGATGCTCCGCTTGCGCTCTTTTGTCAACCATGATTTTCTGTTTTCCTCTGTTTTAGTTTCATTTTGAAGCATGTTTGTATTTACATGAGTTTTGTGAATTAAGTGAAATTATTTAAAAACTTTTGAGTTAAAAATTATGAAAATGTGAAAGAATTAAAGACAAAGTTTGACAGAATATTTTAAAGATGAAAAATGTTTAAAAAAGTGATAATAAATAAAACAAATAAGAGTGTGAAATAAGAAATTTTTTGAAATAACTTTATAAGATAAAAATTAAACCAGACAATAACTATCATAAAGGTAAATTGAACTTAATACAATTATCAAGTAATTTTATTAGTCATTTTCAAAAACAGCAAACATAAAAGTGTGTAAAAAGTACGAAAAAATCAATAGCTAAAGTGCCGCCACTGCGCGCACACCATTCAGCCACTCCTACTTCACTCTTCGGTATTTGTTGGAGGCCATCTTTAAAGCTTCCACTTTCTATTTCTTTCTCACTCGCACATTGACTATTCTCAGTATGCGTAAGAGCAAGAAAGAATGAAATCAGAAGACTATAATTGAATAATAACAATAAAAATGTTATTATAACGACGCAGTAGTAAAAGCAGTTGAGGAAAAAACGAGAAGATGATCATTTTATGTCTTTTATGCTTTTTATTGGTATTTATGTAGGAGTGAATGGGATATATAATCATATACAAGTACATTATGTGGCAGAAAGGCAGCAGGAACTTTTCGTGTCAAGAATATCAACGAAAAAATTTCTGCAGCAGCAGCGCGCACGTGAAGGGAGGAAAAAAGTCAATCTGTGATTTTAATAGAGTGCCAAAAATTAATAAACGAATATTCTTATGTAACAATATGATTTAATTTAATTAACTTGCTTGCTTTTTTTCTCCTTTTTGCTCTATTATATTTTCATAATAAAAACCTTGATTTTAAAATGCATTTGAAAATTTTTATTGCATTCTTCAATTAAAATTAAATACAATGTTGCTATTTAAATAGCATTTTTTAATCTAGTTTAAACTTATTTTCGTTATAATGTCATCATAATAGAAAGATCCACGAATGATAAAAAATAATGTAAAATAACTTTTTCAAGTTCAGAAATGTTAAGATCAAATGCAAAATCAACAAAAATTATATCAAGAATAAAAAGGCGTTTAATATAGTTTATTTTGGTTTTCTCAAAAGATAACATAAAATATTTGTGAAAATTGAGATTTTTAATATAACTAAAATATTAATTAAAAAAAACTTAAGGACCAAAAAGTATTAGGAAAATATTTTTTGGATCCAAAATCTTAAAAAAATTAAGATCAAATTTTAAGATCACATGAAGTATTTATAGCTTATGAGACATTTAAGAACCAATGAACTGTTTTTTTTAATTAATTCATTTTGTTTTAAACAGGCAAAAAAGTCTGAATATATATTTGAAAAATGAAAACATTATTTCAAAATTTCAATAAAAAAGATTTAAAAATATTCAAAATCAAGATCAAAAAAATTTAAATTCCGTAAAACTGTTAAATTTTAAACTTAACAAAAATTACCCTTCATCATGCAAAGCATTTTCTGAAAAATTAATTTTATTCATCAATTGTTAGTGTGAGCACATAAATAATTTAAACCAATTTTCTGTACGTGTAGCTCTTAATCACATTCATAACATGTCAAATTAAAAAGAGCACAGCCTAGCAGCAATGGAAAAAGGCAAAAAAGAGAAGATAATTGAAAGTTGAGTTGGAGAACATCAGAGCAGAATGAAACTTTCAATTACAGCCTGACTGTTATTGCCAATTTTCCCTCACTCACTGCAGATAATGAAATGGCTCGTAAATTGTTTCAACGGCACGCTAATACGTTTAAATTGGTTGTTTCGAACTCAATTGCAATTGCTTACGTCTGTCTGCACACATTTATTGTTTATTGGTTATCATAACTGATTGTTTTCAATAAATTTTGATGCGTCCTCTGGTGTTTAGCCACAATTCAATTATAAAAATCAATTTCATCTACCTGTCTTATTTATGTTTGGATAAATTGGATGTTTTGGAAACATTTTAGATAAAAATCATGTTGAAAGTCTTGGATGGCAAAATTATAGAGCTGTTGCTTAAAAGGTTAAAGAAGATTTTTAATTAAAATATAGCTTTTGATGGACATTAATTACAGAAATTTTAAATCACTCAACTTTCAGAGTAGCTGAAACTTATCAATAAAAAATATGTCACATCATTCAAACGAAAGTGAAATCTACTCAAAACTGGTCAATGCCACATCTTTCACCCCGAGAAAATTTTTTTTATTCAAGCACATTATCGTTAAAATAATGGTGATTAAATGGACCATAATGCGAGGGCTAATAGATTGTTATAAATATTCTAGACTTACTCTCTAATATAAGCTATAGCATTTTAATGTTGATGATGATAATTAAAGTGATTTTAATATAAAGTTTTAATTATCAAATTTATATATTCATGAAGAGAAAGAGAGAACAACATTGAACAAGCATGAAATAGAATGAACGAGATGAAACAGATGGTGAATGAATGAGAAAATATAGAATTTTTTTCTAGTCTTGTTGAAAAAAAGAGTTGAAGCAAATTTACAAGAAAAAGGATTTGTATACTGAATTTTTTGTAAAAACCTAATTTTGAATTAAAAAAATAATAATTCATTTTGATAATATTTTAATAATTCTTCAAGATTCGATTTTTCATTATCATTTTCAAACGTAAATTTTTCTAATTCAACTTGAAAGTTATTTTAACAAATTTCTTACTTAAATATTGTTTGTCTAAATTCAAATTTTAGAAACTTTCAATACAAAAATTATAAAAAAATCTTACTATCAACTCAAGGGGATGGACACTTAGGCGAAAGGCGAAAAAAACTAATTTAGGCAAAAATAGGCAAAAAATTTTTTTGTCACACGCGACATAAACAAAATTGTTTATTTTCAATAAAAAATTTAATTTTTACAAAATTCTTACTTATTTCATTTTAAAAGACACCATAATTGAAATGCATAGTTTAATAATTATGGCTACATTGTTTAAAACTTGATTAGAAGTTTCTATATTATTTGTTTAAAGTTTTCAAAAATTGTAAACAATTTGTTTCGCAACAAAAAACATGTCACATGTTGACCAAAAACAAAAAAAACAGGCAAAAGTAGGCAAAAACAGGCAAAACCTTTCGCCTAAGTGACCATCCCCCTGTATCAACTTTTATAAACTTTTAATTTTAAAATTTTCTATTTCTGTTATTAAAAACAAACTTAATTAAAAAGTCCACGGTGCAGATCAGTGAGCGCAACAGATCGCTGTGCGTTGCTGCTCAAGAAAGAAGAAATTTTTCAAGTTTTTCAAAAATGCTTCGACGCCTCGGTTATTATATTTTATTTATGGACATGCATCATTTGGATCAAAATTCCTTAAAATCACTTCTGACATGTTTTGTCGACGTTAAAACTGTCGCGCAACATTTTTAGTCACACGCGATAAAATGTGGTAAGTGATCGCAGCGGTACTAGCGTCAAAAATTGGAACTTATTGCGATTTTCACACTAGGCTAGCCGCTACACATATACATCATTTTCCACCAAAAATTGATCAGTTCATCTAATTGTGCCACAGATTACGAATATTCAAAAATTTTGACAAAAAATAAAATCTTTGAGCTGTAGCGTGTTTACAGACGAACATACATCCCAACGCGTTTTTTTGGGCATAACTCTGGTCTGGAGTGGCCGATTTTCATGAAAGTTGGTTTGTTCGATCGGAAATTACAGGCACCATCTAAAAATATTAGATGTACATAGCTGATAATGGTTTGGTTACGAGAAAAGTGGGAACAAGTGAAAAATTGAAAAAACAAAAACAATACTTCGTGCGCGTTGGCGCCGAAGCAAAAAGAATTCTTCATCACATAAAGTAAACTTCTTTCATTTCCTCAAACAAAAAAGAAACAAAATTGTCTCTTAAAATACCTTAAAGAAAGAATTCAACAAAAAAATTCAGCAGTTCAGAAAATATCAAAAGGAACTTTTTCCTCTTCAAATAAAAAAAGAGAGTTTAAATTAGATAAAAAAAAAAACAAATGATTAGGAAACACAGCAAGAAAGAAAAAATTCGTTACAGTCAGCGCGAGATAAAAATAAGAAATGATGAAGGCACTTAAGAAGATTAAAAAAATATTTATATGCATGCATAATGCTCGATGAGGGCATCAGATGGGTAAAAAAAGAAAAAGTTAATGCATAGAGAAATGTGCTTGATTATTGATTTTTAAGAAATTTTATTATTGAGAAATCTTGAGTTATTTTAGGGTAAAAACATTCTTCATTTTAGAAAAAGTTAAATAAATAAAGGGAGAAATTCTTCATTTTTTTGCTGCTGTTACTTTATAACAAAAGAATTAAAAAAGTCCTTTCTTTTATTTTTCCCCGTTAAATTCACATGAAAAGAATTTTTGATATTATAGATTTTTCTGTCTCTGTCGCCAATAAGGAAAAAAAGATTCAAGAAATTCCATTCAGCAAAAAAAAAAAAAATATTTATAACCTTCACAAAGAATTGAAAGAGAAGAAAAAGTTTCTCACATGACATCGCTGAAATATAATAAAATAATATTCTTTATTAATAGGAAAAAAAAGAAAAAAGCGTTTAAAAAAAATGTAAAGAGAAAGAGCTTGCTTTGAAGCAGTCGAGCGCCTCTGTGACCGAGAGGTTCATGCGTTCGATCTGAAGAACAGCGTAGTGGCTGGTCCGGGTTCGAGTCCAGGCTGCGCTTTCTTTCAGATATTTTTCAGAAGTTTAGATACTTCGACTGCTTAAGTGCTCTTGGAACGCACTTTAAAAGGTAAGGTCCCACTTTATAGTGATAGGTTTTCTGAGATAATTTACATTCCTACAGCGGAATGGGGACACTCATGCGGCACAAAGACTAAAAAAAGTTCTCTGTGTCTCCAGTAGCAGTCATTTAGTTACGCTGTAGGTCTGTAGAGTACAGAATATTCAATCACTTTGAGGTGGCAGGTTTGGGAAACAACAGGCACTAGTCTACGTCTCCTGGAGCTAGCAATAGCTCCACCTGCACAAAATCTTTAATCCATCCAAGAGCTTGCTTTAGATATTTTTTGAAGAAAAAGAACCTGACCTTTTGAATATAAGATTAGAATTGTTGATCTTAAGTTTGAGTATATATAAACTTTCTAAATCAATTTAAAATTTTAATCTGCAAACATTTTTATTTGAAACAAAAAGATTTGAATAAGTCTTTTTTCTTTCCTAAATATTTCATTATCTTGAGAAAATTAATTAGATTGACCAAGCCAAATTTAATTTAAATTCTTTATCAATTTTTTCTTAAAAAAAAAAGTTTGAAACAATATTTTTAACAGGGTGGAAATCTGTAAAAATCTGTATACAGATGAAATCTGGGCCCAGGTGAAATCTGTATACAGATTACAGAAATTTTCTGTATACAGATTATTTATTTATTTGAAAAAAAATCTGTATACAGGAAAAATCTGTATACAGATTCTATATTTTCCAACCCTGATTTTTAACTTAATTCAAATGTTAGAAAATTGTTATAAATTTTTCACACAATTACAATTTCCCAAAATATTCATTTCACATGACATACTGTCAGTCTTTCATTTCACATTAACTACCATTTTCTAAGAGAGAATTAAATTAAGTGAAAAATATTCATAATCGCTCACTCAGCAGAAAAGAAAAAAAAATTATTCAAAATTGTTATAAAACAAGATATTCATTCGTTTTGTTCTGAGTCATAAAAAATATTTTTTTTTCATTTCAAGTGCCTTTAAATTAATGTGAAGTTTGCCCTAATAATATCATTTCATGAGTAGAGAAAGATAGAGAAATTAGAAATGGTTGATGCATGCGATACGATATGCGAGATGTGAGAGCGAGTCTAAATTAATGGCTCTATCAAGATATCCCGCCATGCCAAGAGCTATTAGGTTTTTTTCAAATTTATCGCTGTGAATCCTCCCTTTTTAATAATATCACGAGAGAAAAGATCTTTCTTCTTGAAAAGATCGCAAAAAACCTTTTTAAAGAAGTTTGACACAAAAGAAAGAAAAACAAATGAAAAAAATGGCTGAAAAAGCCATTATCGCTTACTTCTTTTGTAATAATAACAACAGATGATGATGAAGGGTCGAAAAAGAAATGATTTATTTACACAGGTAAAAAGAAATTAGAAATGGATGAAAATTTTTGATTTCTTTTTAAATAATTTTTATTCTTTGTGAGAAAGATTAAGAAATAAAAATAAATTATTTGGTACATCATGTTAGAAGAGGGGTTACATCGAGTACATTTTATCTCATTCACTCGTCACGCATCATCTTTTTACTTACTTCTTTCAATTACATTTCATTGTTGAAATTTGATCATCCGAGAAGCCGTTTTGTGTGTTTTTATTTTTGCAAAATACACGATGTGTGGTTTTTAGAGGACAGAATAAAAATCTTCCATGTTTCTTTTTATTTTTTGCACGCTTGAAATGACTTGGATGTGACTTCATAATTGGACATAAATTAAAAATGAACAACAAAACCTTAAGGAGCATTCAATTTTATTCAAGTCACAAAAGAAAAAAAATAAGTTTTTTTGGGGAAATATTACTGAAATGAAAATTTTAAATTATTTTTGATTTTTAAAAGATTTATTTTTTACTAGATTTGAAAACGTAAAATAATTATAAGAAATTGTCAATTAGAATTTCAATTAAAAGTTTAAAGTTCTAAGAAATTTAAGAAGTTTAAATTCAAATTTTGATTAAAAAATAAAAATAATTTGAAATAATGATCATTTTTTAAACTTATCATTACCCTTTTTTACATTTTCTTCTTTTTTAAAAATTCTTTTTTTCTTCTCACCGCACAATTTTAATTCACTCGTTATAAAAAAACAAAATTCATTTCATGTTCACGTACATGTTTTTTTTATTATATTTCTGTGAAAAAGAAAAATCAAAATTTATAATTAAAAATGTGTCGTCCATGCCATGACTTGCAAATATTACAAAAAATGAGGAAAAATGTAAATTGCATGTGAATGCTAAAGAGAGAAAAAAATTGAAAATGAAGTCATAGTAAATATTTCTTCCATAAAACATTAAAAAATGACATCTCTTACATTAACTTGTTTGGGTGTTGTCGATTTTTTTCTCGATTTAATAAATTCAAGCAACACGCCATAAGTTTCAGTTGCTGTTGCTCTCAAACTCGCCTTGAAGTTCATTCATTTTAAATTTAAATTATAGTCAAAAAAATCTTCTACTCATGTGTGTATTTTATGCCAAGCGAGTAAATTTATATATAATTTAAGTCATGGCTTCCTTTTTTTTCTTTCTCTCTCTTACTACACTAGCTACATAATAAATAAGTCATTGAATAAGAAGCTTAATGTGTTAACTCTCGCAATATGAAGTCACAGTATTCATTGAGTTGTTGTTATTATTAAAAGAGAAGAACACATTCGTTTATATCATATTTATATAGAGAGGGAGTTAAATTATGGAATGCAGATGAAAAAATAAGAAATTAAATATGAAAAATTAATGGAATTTCTTTATTGTTATTTAACGATTTACAGTGAGAGAGAGAGAAGAAGAAATTTATTTATGAATGGAATATAAAGTAAAATTAAATTAGGAGTCGAATTGAAATTTCTAAAATTTAACATTTTTTAAAATAATGTTCGCATTTGCATTCATGTTTTACTTGATATGCGCATATTTTTCACAGAAATATCACAAATTCATTCAGATTTACTTCAGTCAAAATAAATAGTAAATTTAAAATTATTTTCTTCTTTCATAATTTGCGTATTTCAAAATGAATTTTAAAAAATCTTAATGAATTAGAGACATTTTTGTGTGACTCAACTTGAAATCTACTTGAGAAGAAAATATGCTTATATCAAATTTTTTAATAAAGTTATATTCGGTAAGCTTGTGATTTTTAGATTGATTTTGAATTGTATGTCAAATATCTCTTTATAAACGAATGGGAAAATAAAATTATCTAAATTTAGTTAGGTCAACGCTGAGGTATTTCAGATTTTAGTTCTTTGCAAAAACTTCTTTGAATTTCTTTAATTTCCAGATCGATAGAATCAACTTAAAATCAAAGTATTCTCAGTTCTTGTTTAGAAAAATTTTATTAAACTAATGATTTAAAAAATACAATCTAAGTTAGAAAACTCTTAAAATTTGCTAAAAAATTATTAATTTTTACATTTTATGTAAGATTATACTTAATAAATGCTTTAAAAATCATCTTGTTAGAAAATTTTGCTCTTTATTATTGATCAAAAAAATAAGAAACAAAATCAACAAAATTCTTCTTTAAAATATAAAAAAATTCAAAAAAACTTCTTTTTTCATTTTTTCTATCTTAAAAGGTGTCTAATTTACATAAAACAATAAATTAAATTAATAATGGAAATTCCATTAATTTTTAAGTTTTTTTCCTGTTTAGTGAAGAGAAGAAGAAAGAAAAAAGTTTTAACGACGCTATGTAGATTTTTGTAAATTTTATGGGTTCTTGTCTTTGCTTTTGTACGTAACACATAAAAAAAGGAAAAGAAGTGCATGCACACTATTTTTACGTGTGTATATTGCAAAACTATAATTTTTAACTCATCCCTTACTGTGAAAAAATCAAAAAAAGTAAAAATTCGACGACAAGATGTTTTATAGATTTTTTATTGCATTTTTATCGTTTGCTTTTATGTGAGTTTTATTTCTTATTTTTATGGTTATATTTTGTTTTCATTGCTATTTAATGAGACATAAACATAAAACTCCACATACACAAGTCAAAAGAGCCCAAACAAGCAAAAAGCAACAAATGTCTACAAAACAGATGAATTGCGGTTTAAAATGAAGTAAAAAAATTTCGACGCGCGTTTCATTCATTCATTCATACGCATACTAGACTCATTTTTATGATCCATCAAAAGTGATGGTTTACGATGATGAAGAGCATAAAAAAGATATAAAAATCTAATTTTTGAATATGTCTGCTGTTGTGGCTTTTGACTCGATTTGACTTTTTATGAGTTAAATTTTATTTGACATTAAGTGATAATTAAGCATCATATTTGAGTGTTTATGTTTATTGTTATTTGAAATTGAATAGATTAATAATCTACTACTTCTACTGATTGCCGTAACTTGCTTGCTTGTTTGTTTGCTCCCTGAGGCTAAAATACACTCATAAAATTGCTTGCTTGAGTAGCAATAAAAAAATCATTTGTTTTGATACTTATCGATTTCATTTTTGTTTTATAGTCGTGTGAATTTTCTCACCTAGATAGGAATAAACAATTTGTATGCTTAATTGATAGATTGAGATTTTTGTGATGATTTTTTATTTGTCAATGCAGTTTTATTCGATATATGTACAGAGAAAGAGAGAAAGCTGGAGTTTTGCTTATATTAAAAATTTTTTAATGATCAGAAACGAGAAATAGTTTTGCTTCAATAATAGTTGCCTTGTTTGATAAATAGAATGCCTTATTTTAAGCCTTTAAGCATATTTTACCAATTTCATGCTTTACATAAGACACTGACAAAGAAGGCATCAAATTTACTGTCTTAAATTAAGAAATTTGTTAGCTATCAACGCTGATAATTAAATTTTGATGAAATTTTCATGACTAATTAAAAAATTTAAATCAGCTAAAGAAATTTGTAAATTTTTGGATCATCCAGTTTCTTTGAAGTTTTTCATTAGGATTTTTCAGAGTCTGAAATCGTTTATAATTTTATTTACAAGTAACTAAAAATCAAGTAAATTTACTTGATTTTTACTTGACAAAATTTACTCGAGTAAATTTAGTTGATATTTAGGGTAAAAGCACATAAATCGCGCACTTTTGTTGAACTAAAAATAAAACTTTAAATATCTATATAATAATAATAAATCATACAATAGTGATCAAATAAATTAGTTCAAATAATACAATTTATATGAAAAATGAGAAAACAGTGAGGAGATAATTCTAAAAAATAGAAAAATCGATTTGTTGTTTTTGTGAGAAATTGTATGAAAAATTTTAAAATGGATATTTTTCCACTAAATTCTTAATATATGGCCACAAAAAGTTCTTAGCTCATACAAAATAAGTATTCCTATCATTGGTAATCATTTTGTGAGTGAGCAATTCAGATAATAGAGTAAATTTAATATAAATGAAAAGTGTGCAATTTAAAGATATGCGCAATTTTTGTGCTTTTACCCAAGTTGAAATTTACTTGGAAAATTTTACTCGAGTAAGTAAATATACTCGAGTAAAAATCTTCAAATAAATTTCAACTAAATTTACTCGAGTCAAATTTATTTTTTACTCGAGTAAATTTAATTGATTTTTAGTTACTCATGAAACGATTTCGGACTCTGAGATTTTTGAAGAAAATATTTCAATCTATAGAAGTGTTTTTGATTAATTCTCAAATGAAACAAAACGATATTAAAATTTAAAAGTTGGACTCTTTCCCTGAGAAAATCAAAAGAATTATAGAGAAAATTAACAAAAAAAGTTTTTTTTTCCAAATTTCGAGGTAAATTTTTATTAAAGATTTAAGAATTATAAACTCAAATCTTTTCAGTATTAATATAATTACTGAACTAGCTGGTGGTTTTTTATGCAAAAAATATTTATTTTAAATATTTTTAGAAATTTATAAAATTATCACAAACGACGAAATTTTAACTCTTTAGACAAATATTTTTGTTTTGTAAGTCATTTTATTTATTTGAATTTTCAAATTCTTGAGATAATTTTTATATGTTCATTATTTCCTATCTTTCTAAAGTAATTTTATTTTATCAATCATGTTTATTTACTTTAAGTAAATTTTTTTAAAGTTCTTTTTATATTCCCGACAAAACAACTATTTCCATATTCATAACAATATTCATTAACCTACACTAAAACATATTCATAAAAAAAGTAAACTAAACTTAACTTGAGTGTGAAAAGTAAGCGAAAACATTATAATTAAATATGACACGTGCTTTTAGTTGAAGCGTTACAAGTAATGATAATTGAAGCTTGTTTTATTCTGTTTTGCGAAAAAAATTAATGAATGAATGGAAGAAATATGCTAAATGAGAAGCAGTTGTTAATTAGATAAATAATTAAAAAGAAAATTTATGATGATGTGTTAGATAAGAAAAAAATTTTTGAATGAAGTTAAAATCTTATTTTTGCTTGAAGTTCAATTTTATTCTGATAGATTTATATTTTTAATTTTCAAACGTTTGATAAGAAATTTCTTCTCATAATCTTCCATTTTTCTTTACTGTTTTCTTTTTTTTTATTTTATTTCTCGAAAAAAAAAATTAAAAACTAATAATTTTTATTGCCATTATATATTTTTTTTCTTCTTTTCTTTTCTGTTTTAATTCTCAAGTGTGATTTCACGGCTGATATGAATTTATGATTAATTGCCTAAAAATATAAAAAAGAAAGTGTTTAAGAGCCTCTTGTAACAACAAACCAAAAATAATTCATAAATCATAACAAAAAATATTCTTTCTTACCTATATATTTTCAGAATGTCCTTTTCCCCAACACTGTGAACCATTACGAAAGGCTGCCATAAATCATACACAAAAAATCTTTCTTTTAAAGTGCAAGCGATTTTTGTGTTGCAATAACTCAAATATTGGCACAAAAACTTTCTCTTTACAACATTTAAGTGAACTACACATGATGTGAGAAAGGTTTGAATTACTTCATGCCCATTTACAAACCCTTCATGTTGTCATTTGCTTTTAAGAGACATTTTTAAGTGCTGCATTGAATTTTTTGATAAAAAACTTAATTTTTGTAACATCTGTTTTTATAATTAAAATATCTTCATCAGTGAAAATTAATGCATTTTTTGGGAGTGCGCTGTTGATACATTTTTTGTAACCTAATAAAATGAAAAATAGATAATAAAAAAATTTAAAAACATAAATGATGAATTTTTCATTTTTTTTTGTGTTAATTTTATTGAAATTTTAATTTCAGAAGTAAAATAAAATAATTACATAAGAATTTTGAAAATTATAAAAATTTCATAGAGCAACTTTATTAGGTAAGTAAAAATTTAAAAAAAATATTTCAGAAGAAATTTTTTTTCTAGAGAATTTTAAATTATTTTTAAAGTTAAATTTTTTTAAGATAAATGAGAACATTTGCTATCTAAAATTGTTTAGAAATGAATAAAGAAATATCTTAATTTTAGAGAATTTTAAAATTTCCTTTGTTGTTAAAATGATTTATGGTAATCAATACTATTTAATATCTAAAATATTTAGAAGTATACAAATGAACTTTTTTTTTGAAAATTATAATAAATTTTTAGCTTATATTGAAAATTTTTAAATTTTTTTTAAATTTACAATAATCAAGCAAAATATTATAAGAAATTTTGATTAACTTAAGGTTTACAATATTTTTCTGAATTAAGGATCACAAAAATGTCTAGAATTTGTACTTATAGGTGCTCAATTTTTTATATTGTTTATTTTAAAGTCTTTCATGATCTTTTTTCTATTTTTAATGATATTTAAAAATAAAAATTTTCAACAAATAACTTTTATATAGAGCAAGATTTTTATGATTGTTGCTCAAATAATTGTTTTAATTTCTTATCAAAAATGTCTAGTAATAAAACCAAGTTAAGTTCAAAGTTCATTTCTCAACATTAATTTCAAAGCTATTAATTAAAATTTTCAAAATATTTCCATTCAAAATTAAAGTTTATCACTTAATTTCAAATTCAAATGATTTTTATGATTCAATTACAAAATAAATTACAAGAAAGAATGACAAAATTTTTTATATTTGTCTTGGTGTTCACATTTTGTGGTATTTTCTTGAAAGAAATAGAAAATCAGAAGTTGACAAAAATAACATGTCCTCAGGTCATAAAATACTTAACTTATGAGAAATCGCACTCAAGTTAGCAACATCATTGTCGTAGATATTTCTAGATTTCTGGCTCCAAATTAATATTAACATAAATGATAGAAAGAAAAAAAACATCCTGTAAGACAAGAACAAAAAGTATCAAAAAATTAGAATCTTTATAGAATTTGATCATAAAATTAGGTGATTTAATGATGAGTAAATTAGAAATAATAAAGAATTTAAGAAAATTCTTTTTTCAAATTTCAAAGATATTTTTAAATTTTTAAGATTAAAACTTGATAATTAAACATTTGTAAGATTTATAGACTTTTGATAGACTTTATATTTTTAAAAATTTCAGAAAATTATGTTATAACACCATAAATTTAATTTTCATTAAAGTTTTTAATAAAAAATTAATATGACTTTTTAAAAGAATAAAAAATACAAAAAAAAACTTAACATTTCCCAAAAATTTTTTCATAAATTTTAATAAAATTTTTAATATGATAATTCAAATATTTATAAAATATTTTTACATATTTTCAAAAATTTCCTAAATTTTTTATGATTTAATAAAGTTAAAAATATTTTAAAAAAAAGAATTTCATTCAAAAGTAAACAAAAGGCAAAAAGAAAAAAACCAAAACAAATAATAAAAAAAGTTAATGTCAAAATAAAAATCTTAAAAATAGTAGAAGTAAGTAAGTAAGTAAACTACATAATAATGATCAATAAAAGAAACTATAAAAATTGACGTTACAGTCAGCGTGTGACTTCTTCTCAATTTTCAAAAAAATGAATAAAAATAAAAATGTTTCTTCTCTTTCTTGCGCGCAATTCTCACTAATACATGTAAATAAAAATTTAACGAAACACAAAATAATTTTTTAACGAAAATTGAGAGTGAGAGCTATGCAAGAGCAGGAGGGAAGATCTCTCTGTATATTTGTGATTGTATTGGTGAGAATAAAAATAATAATCAAAATGATGAATTGTATGAGGAGCGAGAAAGATTACCAACATATGATTTTCTAAATGAGCACGAAAGAAACGGAAGATTGCGCAAGTTCAATTTTTTCCTTCTTCTCTCTTTTTCTTGTTTGCTTCGTAGTGAGTGAGTGAGAAGCAAAAGAAAAAAAGAAAATGAAATGAAATTATTCTTCTTTTGAATGAAGCGAAGCGAGAGTTTCAATACAATATAATATTTTTTAATATGTTGTTTTCATTATTATAGATACTTCCAACTATAACACTTCACATTCAGCAGCAGCAGCTACTCTCGCTCGTTGAGAAAGAAAAAAAATTATTTTATACTTTTTGCTCTCCCGGTGTTGTCTCTTTTGAAAGCAAGAAAAAAACTATAACACATACATAATAAAAATAAAAATAATAATATAATATATTTTTGGTGTATTCTGTCGTTGTTGATTCATACGTTCCATACGATTCAAAGTGAAAATACCAAACACTCTCATCTCTCGCTCGATTCTTCTCTCTTTCTATTAAATGTGAGTTGAGTTAAATAATTCCGTGTGTGACGAACAAACATTTATACTTTACCAGATAGTGCTTGCTTGCTTTTTTTGAAGAATTGTGTGAGATTTTCAAATTCATTCGTATCACAACTTCGGATAAGTGAAGGCGCGTTTTTTGATTTTATTATTATTTTAATTATAATTGTTACGATTATTGTGTCGTTTGCTCTCTCTCAAGCAATTCAAATACTTAAACATTTTTTCGATGATATTTCTCTCAAAAAGCAATAAAAATAAAACAACAAAAAAAAATATTTAAAAACGTTGGAAAAAAGACATGAGAGATTAAAATAAAATAAAATATGTGGAAAATATAAACAAAACATTTTGTGAGTGATAAGAAAAAAAATTTCTTAAAAGAGTGCAGAAAGAAAGAAAAAAAATTTTTTTTTGACTCAAAGACAAAAAAAAATTTGAAAAAGTTTTTAAAATAAAAAGAACAATTTTAAAAAAGTTTAAAAATAATTTGAAAAAAAACTTAAAAAAAGTTTTAAAAAATTTAAACTTAAAAAACTTGCAAATTTTTCAAAAAAAAAATTTTGGATTTTTTGAAAAAAATTATGCAAAGTTGAAGAAAAATAAAAAAATTTTGTGAAGTGACAGAAATAAAAAAAAGATAAGAAATAAAAAATGAATTCATACTTTGAACAATCTGGCTTTTATGGCCATCCACATCAAGCAGCAGCAGGAATGATGTCATCATCAGGTCATGATCAAACAACAGCAGCAGCAGCCGCTTACAGAGGATTTCCTTTATCACTTGGAATGTCTCCGTATGCCAATCATCACCTTCATCAGACACGAACAGCTCAGGATTCACCGTACGATGCAAGCATTACAGCAGCATGCAAGCAAATCTATGATGGAGCATACAATAAAGATTGCTCTAAAACAGTATCCGGTAATGGGACAGCAAATGGAACGTCCAATAGCGGCTCTGCAAGTGCTGGCAATAACAATACAACTGACACAAATGGCTACAAAGATGTCTGGAATTCTACCGGCAATAATGGCTCACAAAATTCAGCACCTGTTCGTCCATCAGCCTGCACACCCGATTCACGAGTTGGTGGTTATATCGATGCATCAGGTGGATCACCAGTCAGTCGTACTGGTTCATCTGCAACGGGTGGCGCATGGAACTCAAATTGCACCATCGGCACAACCGGCTCGCAATCATCGGCTTCAGCAAGTTTACATCAGAATCATACTTTTTATCCATGGATGGCTATTGCAGGTGAGTCGATAAAAATTATAGAAATCAGCATAAGAATGGGAAGAATAAAAAAAAATTTTTTTATGTTGCTTTCCTCTCTCTATTCCACTACATTACTATGTACTGAAAAAGGGAAATGAAGGGTGCTAACAATTTCCTTCCTTATTATCATCCATTGTAATTTTTTTGTATATTACAACACTCCACCACACAATATTCGTGTGAGTATAAGGAGAAACTCGTTTCATCATCATCATCATTATTATTATCCCTTACGCTAACTTCTACTGCTCCGATTTTTTTTCTTTTTGAACACAGACAATTTTTATTTTAATGAGTTGTGAAATGGCCAAAATTAAGTGAAAAATTACCATCATTAATTTTTTTTTGATTCTTACCTAAAAGTGAGAGAAAAAGGTGTAAAAATTTTTTGACAAAAATTCATAAAAATTGTTAAATTTTTTAAAGGCAATTAAAAATGTATTATTAATTTTTGCATGTTGTTTTTGTTTCTGTAGAAATAATTTTTAAATATAATTCAGAAAAATTAATCAATGATGGAAAAAAAAACAAGTGTTGAAGAAATTTGTAAAAATTTACATTTAAACATGAAAAAAATTAATTTTCAATTATGTGCTTCTTGTTGTTGTGAATACAAAGAATTGAAGAATTTAAAAAAATAATTTCGAATTATTAATAAAAATTTCATGATTCAAAAAAAACAAAAAATTTTCATTTAAAAAAATTTATCAAATAACCGACTTTTTCCATTTTAAATTTAAGAAAACCGCTAAAAATATATAAATTCTAGTTTGCAATTTATCATTTTATAAACTTAATGAGATCAAATTTTTTTTAAAAAAAATTACTCATATTAGATTTTCCTAAATATTTTGAAAAAATAATAACAAACTTTAGAATTTAAAAAAAAATAAATTAAAAAATAAATTTTTTCATTGAAATAGAAAATTTCCACAAATTAATAAAACATAACAACACAGAAAAAATTAAAATAATTTTGAAATCAACGTATTTTCATAATTTAAATTTTAAAAATTAAACGAATTTTAAAATCTCTTAAGAAAATAAAATTAAAAAAAAAAATCTTCGAAAACTTTCAATTTACCCACACTCATAAAAAAAATCTAAAATTTTAGGTTTTAGAATTACTCTAAAAATAAAATTCTATCTAGCAATAGTTTTTGATTCCTAATAATTTGTTCTCAGAATACATAAATTTTAAATTACCTTTAAAAACTAGAATTCAAATTTTAATTGTAAATCCATATAGATATACTTTCGCGAAAAATCATCAGCAATCACGAAATCAAGTAGAAGGCAAGATTCCTTGAAAATATCAATATAAACATATTGTATCGCTCCTTCGTGAAGTTTTCGTCTGTATTGGCCTTCATCTCGTTACCTTTAAATGTTAAGTTCGTGCAATATCTCGGTGCAGTGAAAATAATTGTTTATTTAAAAGAATAAAAAATTATTTTTACCAGAAGTTTTTAGAATCTTAAAATTGTATTCTGACTTTTTGATTTCATGAGATTATAATTTTAAAATTAATAACATAATATTTTATTGTTTTACTCATAGAATCTTATTTTAAAATCATACAATATATTTCTAAAATATTTCCTTAAGAATTTTTAATTGTAAATTTAAAGAAGCAAATATCTAGAATAAAAAACAAAAAATATATTAATTATGTAATTTTTAACATAGAAAATCGTAAGAATTTTATTTTAGATTTTTTCTAATGAGCTGCAAATTTCATTTTTCTATTTTCTCCCATAGAATATCAATTTATTGATTAACCAATCAAAAAAGAAAGAAAAACAATAAGATAAGAGATAATCATTGAGAAATAGAAGAGTCAAAGCTAAAATTAATGATGTCAATTATTAAAGGTTTATTAATTCGATTCTGGTGAAAAATACTGTTGAAAAATGTTATTATAAAAAAAATCGATTCTTGTATTCTCAGAGGTAGAAGGGAAAATAGTAGAAAATAAAGCCATAACAGCATGGCCGACGGTATGAGCAAAAATAAATTATTGAAAAAAATTGTTATTTGCCTTCTCTCACATTTATTGTATTTTCTTCGTTGTTCGTTTTGAAAAAAACAGCACATGAAACTAATACAAAAAAAAAAATTTTTTCTTCGGTGTTTCTTTTNTATTGGTTTATATTATTTATTTTATTATCAATTTGAAATAGAAATGTAACGGAAAATTAAAACTTTTAGTTTAAATTGTGAAAATATTCTGATTCTTGGTGATTTTAATCACGAATTGAAATTAAGCAGTCCACTCGAGTCGTTTATGCTTCAATCTTTTGACACAAGGCTATTCTCACCACGCGAATCGACAACAAATGCTCGAACAGTTATCGATGAAGTATTCGATCGAATTGAAGACTATAATATTGAAGTTTTTATCTATGAATCATATTCATCTCATCACAAACCATTAGTCATTCGAATACATGAATTATAAAATCACTTATTTCAAAATACTCTGAATTAATAAAACGAATTAACAAATCGTAAACTATTCTTTTATTTAACTTGTTAATATAACTGATCTGGGCGCCAAAAATGCGCTAAAGTCCTCTGATATACGCAGAGACTTTTACCAATTTTTTGTATCTTTGCAAGTTTTCTTTACTTGTTTTTTAATTTTTTTCTTAGTGTTATTTTAAAATAAATAAAATCTGATTGAAG